>LLCB01000579.1:0-20543 GCA_001414345.1 Hymenoscyphus infarciens | reverse complement strand
AATATAAATATAAATATAAATTAAAGATATAAATAATAGAACTCTAACTTTTATCTACTTAGATATTTCTCTTAAAGATTAAAAATATATACTTACTCTAAACATTCTTCTTCTTAAAACCTTATCTATAAACTAACTTACTATTATTATTAACACTCTTATTCTCACTCTTAACTAAGTACTTTTATAGTCAAGATCGTGCCTTCTCTAACTAGCTCTGATTTTAGTCTTACCTCTAGCTTTAGTTTCTAATTAGAAAGAGAAAGGAAAGACTTCGACTAATCGCTTAGTCTACCTCTTATCTAATCCGCTTCGCGTATTAGATAAGAGAGGGTAATATAATAAAACTAGTAATATAACCACTTTTAGCTTATACTAAAATACGTTGTTTTTAAAAATATATAATAAAATAATAATACTTTATTATATTCTAATTTTAATTAGAGTCTTTTATTTTAAACTTAATAAATAGAATTATAAAGTAAGATTTATCTATCTAGTATCTATCTAGTTCTTAAATCTAACTTCTAAGAAAGCTACTACTAAATCTCTAGAAAAATTTAATAAAGCCTAGAATATAGAAGATATAATTATATTTTAAAGATTAAATATAAGTTTAAGCTATATATTAATAGTAGGAATATATTAGAGTAGTTTTAGTAGAAAAGGTGGGGAGTTATTAGAGGCTAGTTAAGGCGATTTTAGTGTAAATAAAAGTAGTTGTATTACTAGTTTTATTATATTGCCCTCCCTTACCTAATACGCGAAGCGGATTGGGTGAGAGGTGGACCGAGCGATTACATCCCTTTCATAGCTAAAAACTGTAGGTCTTGCCTCCTCTCTCTCCCTCTCACCTCGCCCTCGCCCTCTCTTCCCACTTATCCCTACCTCACCCTATACACCCCAATTCCAAGATATCCAAGGGTACAAAAAAAAAAAAAAAGCGAGAAACATTTCCATGCCCAGAAAACCAACGCGGATTAGGAAGCGATCATTCATTTATCATGTAATCTTACGTACTATACGTACCAACACAACCGACCCCCTTTATAAAATTTCAAGAGTGAGGCACGCCAAAGGAGTCTGTTTTTCAAACAAGAGAAAGAAGGAGAGAGATTTCGATTGGAATGAATGAATGAGGAATCAACTACAGCACCTCACCATTTCCACATTCAAGTAACAGCGGAATACCTCCCAAACTCTAATCATGATAATTATCTAATCTCCTTATAAGCCTATTAGAGAGAGAAAAGGAAAACGAGAAGAAGAAAAAAGAAACCTATATGTAAACCCTAATAACCAGACCGGCAGCACGCTTTCTTGTCCCTTCAATCATTCCATACCCTGCCCGAACGCCGATTTCCATGCATACATGCCAACTCATAAACAAACATTATCATGCCTCGCCCGCCATTTTTACTTATAAAAATCCAAATCCCACAACCTAATACCCATCATAACCACCCGGCGCGGCCATTCCCTGCTGTGGCAACGCATATCCCCTCTGTTGAATAGGCATCTGCCCCGCAGACTGCTGAGGATGTCTCATCTGCCCTCCCAAATCGCTAAACCAAGGATGTTGCAAAGCATCGTGGGCCGAAATACGTAATTCCGGTCGTAACTGTAGCATCCGTTGCAAAAGATCAATGCCCGAGGGATCGATTTGCGGTAGGATGACGCGTAGGTCTTGCGTTGCGTACATCTGGAAGTTCTGCTTGTATTCCGTGTATTGTGAGATGCCGGGCCAGGTGCGTTCGGAGGGTGTTCCCATGATGCGGAAGATTCGTACGAGTTGGTCTTCGTTGGTGGTACCGGGGAAGAGGGGACGGCCTGTATACATCTCGGCCATGATGCAGCCGGCCGACCAGATGTCGATGCTTGTGTTGTATGTTCGGCTTCCGAGGAGGACGTCTGGGGCTCGGTACCAGAGGGTTACGACTTCGTTGGAGAAGGTGTTGACGGGGATTCCAAAGGCTCGGGCGAGACCGAAATCTGCAAGTTTTAGTTGGCCTTTGGTGTTGATGAGGAGATTTTGGGGTTTGAGATCTCGGTGGAGAACTCGATTGGTGTGACAGAAATCGATGCCTTTGAGTAGTTGGTGCATGAATGATTTGATGGTGATGGGTGGGAGTGCTCCTCGGTCGCCCTGTGTATCCATGTATTTCTTCAAATCTTTGTCCATGTAGTCGAACACCAGCATGAGTTTGTTTTCGGTGTGAATGACATCGTGGAGGCTGACGATATTCTCGTGTTTCAATTCTTTCATCAGGGAGATTTCTCGAATGGCGGTTGAGGGGGTTCCTTCCTCGGAGTCTAGGTGGATTTCCTTCAAGGCTACGAGTTCGCCCGTCTGTCGATTTCTTCCTTTGAAAACCTAGAAGATGGTCAGTAGACAGTTTGTAAATATGCAAAAGCCCCTCCTGGCGGATTCTCGCAAATTCAACCAAGCGCCGGATCCTGAAGTATGAAGCCATCCCGGACTATTGTTTTTGTTTTTGTTTTTGTTTTTGTTTTCCTGCTGAACATACCGTGGCATATGTCCCCTCACCCAGCTTTTCCAGCTGCTGGAAGGAACTTGGGTGTCGCTTGTCCATCTGTACTGCTGTTTGCTCGGGGTCGAGGTTTCGCACACTGATGGTACTGGGAAGGGAGGGATGTAGCCTCTGAGCTGCTGTGGGCGAGGGCGGAAAAGTACGAAAGGGTGGTTGCGCGGACGGTCGCTGGCGGGAAGTATATCGTGGGTTGAAGAGCAACGAGGCGGGGGTGCAGAGGTTGTTGATGATAGCGAACGCGTCCGTTGACCCGTGTGATGAAGCCGTGTTGAAGGTGGTTACAGTGGCAAGTGTAAGTCGGCGGTATTGCTACTGCGCGACAAGACTTTTCAGAGTGTGGATGTGGAGGGTGGGAGGTGGAGGGTGGGGTGGGGTGGGATGTGGGATGGGATGTATAGGTACCTAGGTACCTAATGGAGGTATGTATGGGTATGGGGGGGATGTCCTTCAGAGGCGGTTCTCAGGGCTCTCAGGGTTCTCAGTGGAGGGTTCTCAGGGTTGTCCATAAAATCCTTCAGTGGGCGATTGGGCCAGAAGTTAAATATCCCCACTAACCACTAACCACTAACCTAACCTTTGCGCTTCAGGCGGTGGAAGGCGCTCTTCGGGCACGCTTCAGGGCACGCATTGGCGGGATAAACGCCAGAGGCTGTGATTCAGCGCCTAAAGAGCGGGAGCGCTGACTCTTGACTCTTGACTCTTGAGGTGTTGAACCCTCACGTGACCCTGAAGGGAAGGAGTCATCCAGTATCCAGTAAGGAGTCATCCAGTTACACGTAATCACGCGGGATCGGAAGCCGATCTCGGGATTGACGGAGAATGCCTCCGATACTGCGCCGACGCAGGCACGCTCGGCAGGTAGGCTTCGCGGGGTACCACAGAGCATCGTGCATCTAGTCTGGATTGTATTGCAGACAACACCACAACACCACAACACCACAACACCACAACACCCCATCTCCAACTCCTTTCACCTTGCCACTTTTCGCAGGGCATGGTCTGCTATTTACACATTCGCTTTTGTAGAATCCAACCCCACATCCCCCACCATGCGACCACTTCCGGGCGAGGATGCCTTCGCCGATAACGATACCACTCCACTGGCAAGTCGAAGCCACCCACCTCAGATGAGCTACTTTTTGGCAGACGAAAAGACAGTCGAGTCCTTGCAGTCGCCCTCATTAGCTCCGCCTGTCCTTTCCAAACATCGAGATACGGCAAAGAATAGCACGCATAGCAGCACCTATGGCGTCGAAAGTCTTGAAACGACGATAAGCTCCTTGCCTCCATCCCTCGATAGCGACGACCACGAAGAGGAACTGAGAGTCCGGAAGGCTCGTCAAAACTGGAAGAAGAATATGCCAGCACCTACATCCAGACAATCAGATGAAGATTTCTTGGATTCTAGAAGCCCTTCCTTTAAATCTTCCGGAGAAGTCAGTCAAAATGTATCTCCCTCCCTCGAACGCCGACCTTCCCAAACGGCCCTATCTAGGCCATACTCCCCTCTTTCCCTCGGATCACCTGCACCTCCTTCTCTTCTCGGTAGTGCACATTCACGCAGAAACTCCGACGATGGGTCATATATGGACGATTTGGCAAGTCAAGCAGTGGCTTCGAGCGGGGATGAGGAACAAGGAGTGGGATTGGGACTGATGGATAGTGGAAGTGCGCCTCAACTGGTTATGCCGAGCATTAAAATGCCTAGCAGAAGGCCATTTACGGAAAAAGGCAAGAGTATGGGCAGGATGAAGGTTTTGATTGCGGGGGATTCTGGTATGTTTTGTATTCCTTTCAGGCCTGCCAACTGTACTAACAAAAAACAGGAGTGGGCAAAACCTCCTTGATCAAAGCGATTGTTCAAATCTGCGAGGATATTGTTCATGTCGATCCTATATCCTCAACTCCTACATCGGTTCCAGAGGTGCGACGGAAGAGCTCAAGAATCAAGTCCAAGAATGGCTCGGCAGATACACAAACAACTTTGCAGATCACAGAAGTGTATGCAAGTACAAGGCCTTACCCGCCCTGGTGGTCTGATTTGGAGGAGAGCAAAATCCTGAAGCGTAGAAAGAGCTTAGGGGACTCGATTTTAGAGAGGAATTTGTGTTTTGTTGATACCCCAGGTTACAGTAACAAGACTTCGGTAGGTGTTACTAAATTCCGATTTCCGCTCAAATATTCCGTGCTAACATTTCTAGTCTATGGAATGCATATCCCCCGTTATCGAATATATCGAATCACATTTACGAAAAGCTACATCCCCTGATAATATGAGCGATAGCGAAATGATTAGCATGCTAGGTGGTAATGGAGGTTCACAAGTGGACTTGGTTTTATACGTGATTAGGCATCGTATGTCTTGCGAAATCTATGAATTATTACCTTCTCTAACCATTTCTAGGAATAAAACCTGTCGACCTAGAATATCTCCGCCGTCTTTCACATCTTACAAATGTTATTCCACTAATTGCCCAGGCAGACGACCTATGTTCGGAAGATTTGTTATCTTTGAAAAACAAGATCAACTGTTCTTTCGACGAAGCCAACATTCGACCTTTTCAATTTGCAATCTCACCCGAGGAGCTTTCTTCCCGAGCTACAGCTCCGTATGCTATCTCTACAACACCTTCTCAAGACCACGAAAATATGGACGCAAGTCTTCTGATGTCTCCAGACTATGTTTCTCCGCTGGTTCAGTCGGAACTCGTGGACTTGGTATCCCAACTTTTTGAACCATCAAGCATTTCTTGGCTTCGTCACTCAGCGGCAAAGAAATTTGTCGAATGGCGTGAATGCAACACACCTCGCTCACGACCACAAATACTTTATCAACCTCTCCGAGCACCTTCTACATCTTCTTCTCAGATCCTAACTACACCAGTTGGTGCAACAACCTCGTTTGCATTGGCAAGAATAACCGATCATACCCAGAGAGAAGAAAAGATGGCACAAGTGCGACTAGCAAACTGGGCCGCAGATTTGCAAAGGAGCCTACAGAATGAGAGGGCACGATACGATCAACTTGCTCGAAGCGAAAGAGCTGTTTGGCTCACCGAAAGACTCGGAGAATGTGTCCAGGACGGCACTATCATTCCCATATCGGAAGCAAGGAAGAATAACGATGATTATGCCTCTGCCTTAGTCAGACAAGGACACTCGAGAAGAAAGGAACGCGAATTAGGTGGATTTGACAGGCACGACCCCCTTGGACTTTTACAACTGAACGCTGAAGTCAAGAGGAAAGGATGGGCAGCCGTCAAACTACTTAGTGGTGTAGGTGTCCTCGGTGGCCTTGCATTTTGGGTCGTTCGCACATTCCAGGGCTCGGAGAGTCATGCTATCATCTCGGGATTGGGTGTGAAAGAGTGGGCAGAGTTGAGTTTGGCGCATCGCTGAATTGAATGAGTGAGAGAGAGGAAGGGAGAGGTATATCATGAGTTGGCGTTTGTTGTTTGCGATAATGGGGAGATGATATTATTGAAGTAGATGAAAGGGAGCAAGGTACTTGGTGTTTGGGCGATATTTTTCTGGTTTTCTTCTTTCCTTTTTTTCCTCCAGCACTGATTCTTTTTGTTGCATTTGAGTGGTTGTGGTAGTCTACGGATTATTACTTGGGGTTGTTTGGGCATGGTTGGGATTTTGTTGTTGGCTATTGATTTCTCTTGCTGGTGGATATTCTCTTCTCTTCTCAATTCTCCTAATTTTTATGGTTATGGGAGGACATACCTACATAGCAAGATGAGAGATGGGAGATGGGAGATGGGAGATGTGCAATGCAAGCATATGGGTGGTATTAAATGGGAAATTATTTTCAACTCCTGCGGACTGACATTCTACACGGTGTCCTCCTTGGTAGAGAGGGTTAGGTAGGCGAGCACAATTATCCTAGTTTTAATTTTATATCATTGACTTGCATATTTTGTTATTGGAATTACTCTGTGGGAGAGATGTTGTCAGTTTTCTGGGTTTTCAAGTTGATCTGGTATTCGTATGAAACAAAAACGCCATTTTTCCAAATTTAGGAAAGAAGCAGGGGTTGGATTCACGTGATAGGCTGATCTGGTCGAATCAAAAGAGGAAGGTACGGTACCTCGGGCTTTTACCCCTCTCGGCATGCCTGTGGTGGTTGTGGGTTAGGCAGACACGTAAAGTGACGAGCGCTGCTGTGAACAGATATCCATATATCCGTAGATATGGGCGTAGGCATGGGGGAGATATATGTCTCGCGTACTACTAGTGTCCTTATTCTCTCATCTTCCTTTTGGGAGCTCCTTTTCGAGGAACGGAGAGAAGTATTTCCATTTTTTTTTTTAGGAAGGCAACGACGACGAATTGGAAAGCAACAAGAAACCGGAAAGGGAAGGTGGGAAGAGGTTGAGGTAACACAACGCTGCCTCGTCGTGATTTCGTTCTTTTTCTTGTTCTTGTTCGATCTCGATCTGTCATATTCTCTTCACTCGTCCTCGGGCGTCACACTACCGTCGTATATCGCGTTCTTTCTCCTGTCACGTCTATCGTCTATCTTCTATCGTCTATCGTCCTTCCTTTGTTCCTCGTCATCAATTCACCAACCTATCACTACATCACCATCCTGACAATAACGATAAATACCCACACGATGTTTACGAAAAAGGCCCTTTGGGCTCTCCTGCTTATGGCAGCGGGGAGTGAAGGTTTACAGAGTGTATTGGAGGATGCGAGTACGGGTGCGGGTGCGTTGTGGAATACGGGTCTGGGTGGAAAGGATGGAAATGGGAATGGGAATGGGAATGGGAATGGGGTAGGGGAGAAAATGACTGTTGCTGAGATTTGTGGGGAGTGTGTGCCGAGAGAGGAGATTTTGAGGCCGGGCGTGGGGTTGGATTTGAGTGTTGGTTATGGGTATGTTTATTTCTTGGTTTTGTTTTTGTTTTTGGGGATGTTTTTGGAGGGGAAGGGGGGAAGGGGGGGAAGAGGATGTTGGGAGGGAGGTGAGTGGGATGGTGGGATGGCGAGGTGGTGAGATGGAGTGATGGGATGGATGCTAATTGATATGTAGCACTGCCGCTATTAGGTATCATGATAAAGGGACTGTTGATGTTGAGAAGGTGAGTGATGAGGCTTTCATTTTTGTTTGCGTCGTTTCTTTGCTTGTTTCCCCCCCTTTTTTTTTTACCTTTGGTTGAGGAACTTACGTTTTGGGGAGCCTGTTGAGTAAAGCAATTTCTTTAATCCATGGGGATGGAATCTCATGGGGAGTTGAAAGGATTAATTGGCTGTTGAGTGGGTGTCTTAGACTGAAGAGTGAGGGGCAGTCCACGATGACTGAAATCGTTTGCGGATACCCGGGCGGAAGAGGATTTCACAAGTTGCTCGAGGGGGATGTCGAACTGGTTTCTTTTCCTTGTCCTCGCTTTTATGGTTCATGTTATTGAGATGAGACTAACAAATCCCAGCTCGTGGGAAGTGAGGAATACATAGAACTGATGAAAAGACTCGCGCCACCATATGTTCATTACGGGCAAGTCCTCTCTAACGACCATAATAAAGTACATACTAACCCTTCCTAGACCCCCCTTCGATAGTATCGCCGACCAAATCCGCTACGATTTAGAACAAGCCCGACGTGCCATTCGTAAAGCCCGCGGTCTCCCCCAAACAAAAGACATAGAAATCCTCTCCGGTTTCATCGCCCAACTCTTCGCTCTCACATCTTCCACAGCGGAGGTCCCCCTCGAAAACAAAGTCGTCATCTCCACGACACTTATCCCCAACTTACCACCTGGCGATTTCGACGAAGCATTGGAATTTGCGAATTTGACCCGTATCATTTCTCCAAAATCTACATACGCGCCATTATCCCAAACTAATGTAGGATTGGCGGGAATGGGATATGGGATTTGTAAATATTGGGCCATTTACGCGGATTGTCTGGATGAAGAGGTTAATTCGGGAGTAAAAGCTTTGATTACGATTGGATATACGAATGAGGAATTATCCATCGAAACTGCTTATGCGTATACCGCGTATTGGGTATACCCAGATATCCACGTTCAATACCCCGAGCTTGGCTACAACTACACAAAAACGGCAGACGAGCATTCCGATGACTACTGGACAGCGATTAAAGAGAGGATCACTACATCTTTGAAGGCTACGGATATAGTTCCTGATACCCTTTTGCTTTTGGGGGAGACTGCGGCAAATGAGAGATTTGTAAAGGTGGTTATGGAGGTGTTGAGTGGGATGGAGATGGAGTGGAAGGCGAAGGTTGGAAGAGAGAGGGTGAAAGTCTTTGGGGGATTTCAATCCGGTATCCAGTCGGCGAAGCCGCCGCTTATGTTGGCTGCGAGAGGGGCGGCTGAGTTTGCGAAGAGGATCCTGGGGGAACCGAAGATGAGTGTTGAGGTATGTTGCGCTTTTCTTTTCCCGAGTTGCGGTTGCGATATCTTGTGCATTCTTCCTTTGGCGAGCCAGCCGACTCTGAGACGTCCAGTGGTTCTCTTGGAGCACTCTGTGAGGTTGTTGATGACGATTTCGAGAGGGACCCCGACAAGATTTATGTGGATTATTGAACGTCTTGAGGTGTTAGCTTGTATTTCACTTTCATTGCTTTTCTTTTCTCTTAAAGAGATATAACTGACCCTTGTAATTTATAGGGAGATTGGTGCCATAACCGGGTTCCTGGAGAAGATGGAGTACCTAGCGACCCACCCGAAAAGGAAACCGTTTACGTACAGCACGATTGGTTGTCTGGGACGACATTTGTTGGGAAAGGGTATGAGAAAGATCCCTACCATGAACATCGTATCGAGCTTGAGGGGTTTGAGGCTGAGTACGAGAGGGATCCTGAGAAGATCTATGTTGTTGAGTATACGTATTGAGGGGCGGGAATTGTTTCTTTGGTTTTTTTTTTCATAACTTTTTCCTTTCGGAGTGGGGGGTAGTTGAGGGAAATTGAATTGGTAAAACACACTCAAATGACATCTTGTCCTGTTGGCTGTAGTAGTAATGGCGTACACAAGTGACGCAGAAAAGTGACGCAATGCATTTCAATGCTCCTCTTTAATGTAAACTAAAAACAATTGAATGCAGAGTGCTAGTTTCGTTTGTTACCGCTCTCATCCCATTCCCAATACCTACGATTCAGGAGGAGACCAGTGTAAACCTTTCAAGCGTGACACCGCGTTACTCTAAAGCATCAAGCTGTATCCTGTAAGTTTGTTCCTGAATTCTCTATAGAAACAGGGATCATCTCTTGTTCGCTCTCGTTTGACAATTTCCCATTCAGGTGATAGCGACGGACGGAAGGCGGGGATCTTCAATCCAACAATCCTTAGTCGAAGTATTGTAGGAACGTGCTTCACATAAACCCTCTAGCGACCACCTTTCCATTCGGCGTGGGACTGGAATGGGACCAAGAAGGCTCTCTGTATCCAGTAAGCTGTGGACAAAATATAGGTAATCTCCAACGATGGAAAAAATCCACGAAGCTGTTTCTCGCAATAGCTTCTGCTAGTTATAACTAAGCAAGATATACAGAAAGTGTCCCAGCTTAGAATTAGCAGTTCGACTTCCAATGGTCTCGGCTCAGGTAATAAGATTCATGGGATACGCCCGCCTCTCCTAATAGAAGAAAGATATAAAACTACTATGGACTATGCTTTGGCATTGATAAATATTAGAAATTTATATAGTAGTATATAGAGGGCTATAGACCTAATAAGCCGTATAATAGAACTTTCTTAGTACTTTCAGACCAAATTAGAGACCTATCAAAGGTCTTCAGGCTTATAACTCATCAGAGGATCCAATCTTCGGTGCTACGGCGCGTGAACTGCCCACGAACTGCCAGCTATTGCGTGTGCCGAGGTTTTTCAATTATGCTCGGCAGATCGATGTGCCGACCCCCCACGACCAGGAGTGATGGCATACTAGATCTTGGTACCTGCTATCCCAAGATAATGTCAGTCTGGCTAAGTACCCTTCTGGATAATACCTACGGCCTATATCTATCTAGAAGTTTCGATCTATCTGGGAGCTCCCAATTGCTCGGAAAATTGCGACATTTCTTTGCAAGTGGACCAAACTCCCGACAGCGATGGCAGGACGACGTCGAAGAAAGGTTTATTCGTTCTACACTCCGTGTTCTATATGCTTCAAAACACGGCGCTGAACAGGACCTCATTGGAGCTAGGTAATTGGTGGGTCTAGTATAGCTCTAATTAGCTGCCATATCATGTCCCAGACTTCACCAACAGTGTTTTTGGTTTCCCATCCTAGCCTAGCCTAGAGGTCAGGCTAGGATAGGCTAAGTAAACCTTTATTAATAAATTAATAAATATATAGTAAATAAAATACTAAAAAGAACCATAGACCGTGTTCTAGTAGTACTTAACCCTCTTTTATCTAATAAACAAGTCATTTATAACTAGCGTTACTTATTATATACTTATAAGTAAAAAAACACGGAGTTCACCCAGGCTAAAGGAAAATATCCAGAAAGTGCCAAGAGGCGGGGAAAGCCAATTCACTGTTCACCAACGTCAACTTCTGGGGATAGTTAGTGGATATATGTTTATTTTCGCTACTGGTTACTAGATAATCTTACTCTCTCCCATCACCATACCTATCAAACTTTTATCTCGTACTGTTAATACCGACTTGGAGAAAGTTAAAGCCCAATTCATCTGGGTGCGGTTATCAAGAGCTTTTTTAGAACAAAGGAATCTTCACCCGTGAGGTCGAAGACGCATTCGATGGATATATTACATACGCAAGAGAGGGATGAACTAGACAACCCGCCAACAATGGGCGGCGGGCATGGATCTGGAGAAGGAAGTTAAGCGCTTCATAGTAACCGAGAATGTTACAATTTGTAGATTTCGCTTATACTTGAGCTTACAGTCCCTAAAGGACAGAGCCACGTCAGAAGAAGTTGCTGCCTGGCTACAGTGACCTGCAATGGAGCTCTGCTTCTGATGGTATCTTGGGGCTATCTATATTGCAGGGCCAGACAACAGCGTCTAGACTCCTATAATTGAATCAGTCAACATTGTTGGTTTCGGATCTTCCGAATATCTGAATTTGTTACAAAATCAGTGCCCTCTAACAAGGTGTCCAATTGATGGTTTCATCTAGAAGTGTGAAACGGGGTAGCTAGCTGCCTAATCACGGCTGAATCTTCAATTCCCAGCGCAACATCACCACCTTCTATTCATCTAAAATTCTCTAAAACATTGCGCCTTTTTCTATTTACCTTGTGTTTCCTTTCTAATGTTCTATGTTCTTCAATTTTCTTCTAGATCGTCTTAGAGCACAATCTTAGTGAAAGGCACCCCTCTATGAAACATCAAATCTTGCCCAACTTCGCATTACAATAGACTCCGAACGAGGGAAAGGGTCTTCTAATCAGTCACTGGGACAAATAGTTTCTCAATATCTAAGCCCGGCCTCGTTGCCGATACGGTGTCCGGTGTGTCAAGGTCACATCATCTATGGGGATCACCTAAGCAAAGCAGCGCCTCGCTTCCAACGATTATATTCGCCGTATATATAGGTTTATGTCTCACCTTTGGTTATACTCTGGTGCTTCTTCCAGGATTTGGCTCCCAGCGTATCAGATGTACGCTCTCTTCCAGTGATTGTTGAAACCCCCTTCATACGATGCTTTATCCTACCAGCGGGGGGATCAGATTCGTTTAAAAGCAATCTACGTCAATGGCGTTAAAGTTGCGATTACTGGAAATCTATGCCTGGCTTTGTCCTCCATTCGTGACGGGAAGCACTCCAAGTGGTTGTAGGTCGTTGCGATATGTATAAATCAGCGGGATGTCGATGAAAGGGCTATGCAAGTGCCCGAAATGGCATCGATATATCAACGCGTTGTATCAGTGATTATCTTATTGGGAAACTATACGCCGTACACTAAGCTCCAAAAGAATTCTTGGTTGGTGTTTCTCACAAAATCCTATATCTAACAATCTGAGAAATCAGCCCAAGATCCACGACAGGAAAAAGTCTAAGATCCAACACCGCAAAATTTACAGGACCTGGTCAACAAAGCCATTTAGAAGGTCATATTAGCGGAAGTTAGGTTAGACAACTTCCTCGGCAACGTCCTCCATGAAGAGTACTAGAAGCGAGGGTGGATAATCCAACAAGTGGTTATGGCATCCAAAAATCTTATAGTCTGCTACGGCAGCAACACAATGAGTGGGGCACATTTATATACTAGGTCCAAGGCTACTGTCCACGATATCCCAAGGATGTTTCCGTTAAACAAATCTTCGAACTCAGGAAGTTAAGGCCCAGCTCTGGGTCTGTCTCCACCCTTGCTTCATTGTTGGATGCCTTCAAGGACTCCTTCACACCCAATCGCCAGAACGAGATCTATTATGACAAAGATATGCCTTTCCCGAATCGGCACACTGTTGTCCCAGCGGTTCATTCCCCGTTGGCTAAAAAAAATCCGCTGCACGGGCCTGACACCAAAGCAGAGATCAATTGAGCTTGTTCATTTTAGCTCACTGGTTCGTCGTATTCTTACAAGGGGATCATTTCTTCGTCGCCAGTCGGATAGACTGTTCTGAGGGCATCCATACGAGGCCGCTTTCCTGCTTTCATCAGAAGACATGTTCAAACAACGTGAGGAAACTTTGCCCTTTCTAGAATCTTTCCTTCACAGCATTGTCATAGGGACAACTTATGGCCTCTTCATGGGCATTATTATGGCCATTTTTGCTCGTGATAGAGTCGGTAAAGCGTAGTTCTGGGAAGCGTCCAAGGAAGAGGAATTAGCTTTATGGGTCCCAAAAACAAAAAAAGTCCGAGACTATCCAATGAACTGTCTTTACGCGGCATTGTTATGGAAGTGATCAAACACATCAGACTATATGCAGCTGCAATCTCAGGAGGCAGTGAAGTGACTAACTAGTTGATGAAAGCTGTAGATCCGCCTATGTAAGGTGTGAATCTTGCTACGTAGACTTAAACATTACTCTAGGTGAATTTTCTTTTTCGCAGGGTACGACTATCTGCTATCTATTCTGTTGAACATATATTGTCCTCTACGGAAACATTCTCAGCATCCAACAATACTAAGAGCAGAGCCGGGGCCCGAGAAGAAATATTGCTAAGTAACTTTGTTTGATCCCATCTTTCTGTCCCTGGTCAGGCGTAGGCAGGTGACCTAATTTGTCAATCCTGGAACTTAAACACCATTGCTGTTATGAGAATAGAAGAACATAAGCGGAACCTAGTATTATTAGTCCAAGACTTGCTTCAAAGAAAAGACTTATAGAAAGATTTCAAGTTGATTAGAAGAGCAATCATAGCAAACGAGGATTTATCTATAGAAGACATCTTATCACAACTTAAGTAGTAAGCTCTTTAGTATAGTAGGTAAGCTGTCGATGTGCCTATGAATTTGGCGACGTTAACACATTTGAGTCTAAACACTATATTTTGGGAGGGAACTTAGCTTGCTATTTTCATGTTTAGGAGGTGAACCTGCCCATATGTACAAGGGTCGTGTTTTGGGTGATTAAAAATATTGATGGCATGCGAGAATAGTTTTTTAGTCTATGATAGACTAAAAATGATATGTCCCACAGAGGAATTAGAGGGGTAAGTGGCTGTGCGATTGTGGCTAGAATCACCTGACAGACCCCGCAAAACCAACTGTGTGGCTACTGTAACTCCCTGGTTTGGATTAATTTCATTTCTTTATCTTCGAATTGTTGGGACCACATGGCGCGGGGTAAAAAGAAGTAGTTCGATTTACTCGCGTTCTAAAATTAAGCTGCTCGGAAAATGAAAATTCTGTGAATTCGCTATCTAGTGGTCACATAATTTATAAATTGATAAGTAGGTCAAATATTCAGCTTACACGCGACGCTCTAGATTGCTCATAGATAGCTAAAAGATCATGGATAACCCTCGTCTTAAAAGTAGTTGAGAGCGAGGTTTATATTCAAATACAGAATTCTAGGCAATCTATAGAAAACATAAAGCTCTAAACACAGCCCGTTACTTGATTAGCTTACATCAGTGTTTACTTCAAACCTTTAGACCCAGCGATAAGTAATATAGATACATTTTCGGAATATTTTCTTAGCTCTAATAGTATTCTAGTATAAAGCTCTGAGGTGTTCAGTTGTTCTAAAGTGCACACCCGTTTCATAAGTTAAATTCAGGAAGAGAACCGTGAAAATCCTAACTCCGTTCCTAATATCCCAATTTATTCGAGAAGAAGTAAACACCTTTTCGTTGTCGCAAGTTCAGCTAGTTTTTTTCTTTGTATAATTTATTTCAAAAAAAATTATATAGAAAACCAGTCTACGAGAATATAGAAAAAAAATCAACGAATAGTTCGTTGTTGTAAGTTTTATCAATTTGTTATCTTATCTTTATCGACCAAGATAATTAAAAAATATACTTTAATAAAAGAGAGATCTATATAGCAATTTATTTCTTGCGTCTCTTTAGGTCTCTTCAGATATCTTTTTTGCTAGCTGAAGGTAGAATAAAAGAATTTAAAAACTAAGATCAGACACTCTGAAGTTGTTTTTCTTACAGCTACAACTTGATATTCATTGTAAGTCTATCTGAAAATCTATATTTCCTATAATATTTGAGACAAATTATACAATGACTGAGGTAAGAACCGTAAGATTAATAAGCAAAATATTCACCAAAAAGGTTGTAGAGTTAAACCAGTCAAAACTGTTTTCTTTTACTAAACTGGGTAGTAAATTGCATTTTTCAAAGTAAAATAGGTTTAAAAGGTACATAGAGAGAGGAGGAAGTGGACTATCTTGATATGTCCCGTTTCGCTTAATTGCCGTGCTATTGGTATCCAGAGAGGTATTATTATGGATCCACCTGTCGTTTTCCAATAATGTACTAGCTTAAAATAAAATTACGCAACCAAAGATCGATCTTACATTTGATTTCCTTCTTCGTCAACATCAATTTCACTACAAAATTCAAACCTCATGATGGATTCACAAAACCACAACCAACCAAAACAACACCAAGCTGTTCAAATCAGCGATTGGTCCTCCCCAGCGAGTCCTCATCCACCCCAACCAAGCAATCGAGTTTTACCGGTTGCTGCTCGTATTGCACGTCTTTTGCGCCGACCAGGCGTAAACGAGATCTCTGCGGCTGCCTTGCCAATCTACCAGCCAGCACCACCAGCCAATATTCACTACCAGGATCGGCCCCTCACACCACCAGTACCACGACTACCAGAACCAGTAGCTCGCCCCCGTGCCGACTCCTTTTCGTGGTTGTTTCTTGACAGGGAGCCCAGGCTAGCAAACACCACCAAGGGAGAGATTACACGTGGAGGAATGGACACCCCAACCAAGGCCCTCACAGATGGTCGTGGGACCGCGGGAGCTGGCAACGAATCAGAGGAATGTGTCTCTTCGACCTCTAAAATCATCATTTTCAAAGGTACTCGAAAGAGCCTTCCAGCCGGAAAAGGAGAGAACGACGAGGAGTCAGAGGACGAGGAAGAGGGAGGCGTAAGACTTTGAAAAGTATGCTTTATGCACTTGAAATTGTTGGGCTTCGGCTGGGAATTACTCCAAAATCGGTCATTTAGCTGGTGTTCTTTTGCTCGGTGTGGTGGGCTGGGATGAATTGGGGGTGTCTTTGGTCTGCTCGGGGGCGGGTGTTCTGGTGGCTTTGGCTTCGCGTAGGGCGCACTAGTATAATAAAGAACTTTTCAATCTTTGCACACTGAAATCTTTGCGTCGCCCTAAACACGGAAATTTTCATCACAACCCTCTTTCCAGTTGCTCCAGGGGAGAAATCTGCAGAACACTGCTCTGTGCGATATATATATTAAAATAGTTCTATTTATTACTAACTACTAGTACGACTTTTATAGAAAACTAAAAGCGCTCTACTAAAACACTTATATAAAACATCGCTTACTATCTTATAAAGATTTAAATAAGTCTTCTTTTAGATAGATTAAAGCTAGTAATTAATAGTACTTTTACTAATATCTTAAAAAGAGAGAGTATAATATTAAGTAGATTTATCTTATATAAGAGTAGAAAGCCTATAATAAACAAAGTTAGCTAATTAGTACTAAAAAGAGAGTAAAACAAAGTCTAAAGTAAGCTTAAAATATAGTTATAATTCTAGAAACTTTATAGATAGCTAGTTATATTAGAGTTTAATATCTATTAAATAACTAGTAAAATCGTATCTAGTAATCGATTAATTAGACTAGAGTATACTAAGTTCTTCTAAGACTTCTAATAACTCTCTTTATATAGAGTTTATTAAATATAATTTAGATAAGTTAATAATATATAGTTCTTTAGAAGACTTTTGACTCTATCTCTAATCTCTTTTAAAAAAAAAATAGAGATATTAGATCAAGAAGTAACTCTAGATCTTTTTAAAGCTCTACTTAAAAACGTTAAGTATTTTACTAGAGAAACTAGTAAACCTTCTTTTATAAAGTTTATAACTTATACTTATATACTTAAAAATAAAAAGTCTTAGAATAATAAAAGTAAGAGCTTAGCTTCTTAGACCTTTAAAAATAAAGAAACTTTTCTAATCTAAATAAGATATAAGATATAATATAAGGTTTAGAAATAGAACTTTAAAGTAATAATAATTAAATTTTAGAATTAATAATATAAAAATACTTAATTACTAAAGTCTTTTTAATTAGAAAATAACTTTTCTTTACTTTTTAACTTATAAAAAGTAAGACTATAAAATAATTAAACTTTTAAATAATAGTAAATAACTTTAGAGAATATTAGTATATAATAGACTTTTAGTAAATACTAATTATTATTTCATAATACTAACTTAAGAAACTTTTATTTAAAGAATAACTACTAAACCTATTAGAAACTATCTTAATTTTAAATATTAGACTAATTTCATTTATATTATCTTTTATGATTATTAAATTTATATTTTTTAACTAGTTATAAAATAAAGAAGACTTAATTATACTCTTTAAGTTTTATAAATAAATAAAATAAATTATATTAAAAAAAACGTTTATTAACTTTAGAGAATAGTTTTTAAGTATAGCTATACTTAAGAGATATTAGAACTAGAATATTATTAAAATAGTCGTAGATCTTTTAGTCTTAGATAAAAAAGAATACTAAAATACTAAGTAATATATAACTAATAAACTAAATTAATTAATAGAAGTATTTTAGTTAAAAAAACTATTTTTAAAAATCTTATCTAGTATAATATTAAAAACTTAAATAATTATATATAGATCTTTCTTTATTACTTATACTACTTCTTATATAATTAAATCTATTTTTACTAATAAATACTTTAAGACTACTAGTATAGAATAAGTCTTAGTTAATATAATATATTATTATTATAAAAAGCCTAAGTATTATAAAACTACTTACTTTTAGCTACTTAGTATTAAAAAGATTACCTAGAAAGTGAACTAATATAAAGATAACTTATAAGTCTTTATAAAGTAATCTAATTTAGATTTAAATTAAGAGAAAAATAAGATAGCTTAGATAAACACTTCTTTTAAGCTTATAAAAGATATTCTAGACTTTATAAGTACTATACTTAATATATATAGTTTTAGTATTAAACTATAAGCTTTAATAAATATAAGATTAAATAGAAACTTATTCTTAAATTACCTTCTAGCTCTATAAACTAGTCTAATTACTAGAGTTATAGATTTATTAACTATCTTACTTAGTACTTATTTAAAGATAGAATAGTTATATTAAAAGTAAAGTAATATAGTTTATTTAACTTTATTTAAAACTTCGATAGCGATTATATCTATAGCTACTTTATTATTATACTCGATCTAAGATAATAAAACTTAATTATTAGTACTAAATAGTTAAAATATTTTAAATTTTTCTTTTAATCTATAAAAGACAGTGTATGTAATAAGTAGAGTAGAGTAGAGTAGTAACTACTACTCTACTCTACTTAAGGGATTTTAAGTACTACTCTACTCTACTTACTACTACTCGAGTAGTACTCTAGAGTAGTGGAGTAGTCCGGCTTGATTCGGCCTAATTCAGCTTAGGGCTTGGAGTAGCGTTCTGGGGTTACTTAGAGCTTAAGCGAGGTCTTCTTACCCCTCTATTTACTATATAACTTCATTAATAATAGCTTTAATAAATTAGCTATTAATTATATAATTATAGATATAAGTACTTAGTATATGTAATTGCTAATATTACTAATTAAAGGCTTAATAAACCTTATATATGCTTAGAAACTACTTGATTTCTAACTATGTTCTAGAATATTCTAATTAATAATTAAGCTTATAAATTAGATTAGAAATCTATAAAAAATGTATTATAAATTAGATTTAGCTTATAAAGCTTCTCTTTAATTAATAATCTATAGAACATACTAATATCTAGCTTAAAAGTATATAAGAAGACGTTTTTCTTTAATTTCTTTCTTTTTTTTATTAAGTAATTACCTTGAAAATTAACCTAAATACTTACTCTTATCTTTTAAACTCTAAATTACTTCTTTATAGTTCATTTACTATAAATTATATCTCTATCCTACTTTATACGTATTATAAGAGCTTAAAATAGCCTAGATTATACTATTAACCTTAAAACTTAACCGATTCTCTTTAAAAGAGGCCTTTTAAGAAAGGATTTAGGACTAGTATAAGAAGATCGAGACAAGCTTTATAACTATACTATAGTATGTCTAATATAGGGCTGCTAGTAAGTAATTCTTCTATATAATAAGCTTATTAAATAACTAATTCTTTATAATAAAACGTGAATAAATTAGCGTATTATATAGTCTATAAGTAACTACGTAGCTTACTTTAAGAACTCGTATTAGTCTATCCCTATTAAGTCTATTATAGATAATATAGATAGCAGTAAGTACTTCTTCTCTATTACTTTACTTATAATAACTAATTTACTTAGTAGATATAGATAGCTTAAGCAAGTCTAGTTAAGGTTAAAGCTTTACTTAGACTTTAGATAACTACTTAGAGCGTTAAAGAGCTTTAAAAAGGCCTAAAACACTTAACTTTAAAGAAGAAACCTTTAAAAAGCTTTTACTAAACTTTATTATTAAGAATAATATAAGTTTTAATACTATTTATTCTTCTTCTTTTAAAGAGTTAATACTATATTTATATTCGTAAGTACTCTTCTCTTACTATATTAAATAACTACTAATAGACTTATAAGTAGCTGTCCTTCTATCTATCTAGCTATACTTAAAACTAAGCTTAATTCTTTATATTTAAGTAGAAAAGAAGCTATTTAAAGTTAATTTAAAGAGTATATACTAGCTTAAGGTACTTTTAGCCTTACTTTAGATGCTTAGACTAGTATAAGTTAAGATACTTATCTAAGAATAACTCTATAAGTACTCTTATTACTCTCTTAATAGCTTTAATACTAATAACTTACTTATTTAGATACTTTATAAATTAGGACTTTAAACTTAAAGCTTATTAGTTAGCTTTAAGACCTCTTAAAGAACATCACTCTAGCCTTTATATAAGTAGAGTCCTTAAAAGAACTCTAGAAGACTTTAAAATAAAAGAAGAGATTACTAGGTAAGTAATTATATATATATATATATCTAATATATTTACTAACTCTTTATCTTTTCTAGTATTACTTAAGATAACGCTTCTTCTAACAATATACTTATAGCTACTTTTACTAAGTACGCTACTATAAAAGGCTATACTTTTAAAGGAGATATAGCTTATTCTGCTCACGTTCTTAATCTAGTAGTTTAAGATATCTTAAAAGCTATACTTAAAGACGATAATAGCGCTTATAATATAAGTAAATAAGACTATTCTAAAATAGAAAACGAAGAAGATAAGAAAGAAGAAATAAGTAAGTTATAACTCTTTACTAATTAGTTATAAATTAAAAGCTAACTAAATACTTAGATATCTCTACTTAGAAAAAGGTTTAGAAGATTATTATAGGCCTTAAGTATAGTTAA
>LLCB01000578.1:0-20661 GCA_001414345.1 Hymenoscyphus infarciens | reverse complement strand
AATAAATCAATTACCTAGTATTATTACTAGTAAGGTAATTAATAAATAAATCGATTACCTAGTATTATTATTACTAGCTAGGTAATTAATAAATAAATCGATTACCTAGTATTATTATTTCTAGTAAAGTAATTAATAAATAAATCGATTATCTAGTATTATTATTTCTAGTAAGATAATCGATAAATAAATCGATTACCTAGTAGTATTATTCCTAGTAAAGTAATAGATAAATAAATCGATTACCTAGTATTATTTCTAGTAAGATAATTAATAAATAAATCGATTACTATTATTATTATTACTAGTAAAGTAATTAATAAATAAATCGATTACCTAGTATTATTACTAGTAAGGTAATCGATAAATAAATCAATTACCTAGTATTATTATTACTAGCTAGGTAATTAATAAATAAATCAATTACCTAGTATTATTACTAGTAAGATAATCGATAAATAAATCGATTATCTAGTAGTATTATTTCTAGTAAGTTAATTAATAAATAAATCGATTACCTAGTTTTATTATTACTAGTAAGATAATCGATAAATAAATCGATTACCTAGTATTATTATCTAGTATTATTACTACTAAGGTAATTAATAAATAAATCGATTACCTAGTATTATTATTACTAGTAAAGTAATCGATAAATAAATCGATTACCTAGTATTATTATTACTACCTAGGTAATCGATAAATAAATCAATTATCTAATAGTATTATTACTAGCTAAAGTAATTAATAAATAAATCGATTACCTAGTAGTATTACTAGTAAGATAATAGATAAATAAATCGATTACCTAGTATTATTATTACTAGTAAGGTAATAGATAAATAAATCGATTACCTAGTATTATTACTAGTAAGGTAATTAATAAATAAATCGATTATCTAGTATTATTATTTCTAATAAAGTAATTAATAAATTAATCGATTACCTAGTATTATTATTTCTAGTAAAGTAATTAATAAATTAATCGATTACTTAGTATTATTATTACTAATAAGATAATTAATAAATTAATCGATTACCTAGTAGTATTATTTCTAGTAAAGTAATTAATAAATAAATTAATTACTTAGTATTATTACCTAGTATTATTACTACTAAAGTAATTAATATATTAATTAATTACTTAGTAGTATTATTTCTAGCTAGGTAATAGATAAATAAATTAATTACCTAGTATTATTACTAGTAAAGTAATTAATAAATAAATTAATTATCTAGTATTATTATTTCTAGTAAAGTAATTAATAAATTAATTAATTACTTAGTATTATTATTTTTAATAAGATAATTAATAAATTAATTAATTACTTAGTAGTATTATTTCTAGCTAGGTAATAGATAAATAAATTAATTACTTAGTATTATTACCTAGTATTATTACTACTAAGGTAATTAATATATTAATTAATTACTTAGTAGTATTATTTCTAGCTAGATAATAGATAAATAAATCGATTACTTAGTATTATTACTAGTAAAGTAATTAATAAATAAATCAATTACCTAGTATTATTATTTCTAGTAAAGTAATTAATAAATTAATTAATTACCTAGTATTATTATTTCTAGTAAGGTAATTAATAAATAAATCGATTACTTAGTATTATTATTACTAGTAAGATAATAGATAAATAAATCGATTATCTAGTATTATTTCTAGTAAAGTAATCGATAAATAAATCGATTATCTAGTATTATTTCTAGTAAGATAATCGATAAATAAATCAATTACTATTATTATTATTACTAGTAAGGTAATCGATAAATAAATCGATTACCTAGTATTATTACTAGTAAGATAATCGATAAATAAATCGATTATCTAGTATTATTACTACTAAGGTAATCGATAAATAAATCGATTACCTAGTATTATTATTACTAGTAAGGAAATAGATAAATAAATCGATTATCTAGTATTATTTCTAGTAAAGTAATCGATAAATAAATCGATTACTATTATTATTATTACTAGTAAGGTAATTAATAAATAAATCGATTACCTAGTATTATTACTAGTAGTATTATTTCTAGTAAAGTAATCGATAAATTAATCAATTATCTAGTATTATTATTACTAAGATAATTAATAAATAAATCGATTACTTAGTATTATTTTCAGTAAAGTAATCGATAAATAAATCAATTACCTAGTATTATTATTTTTAGTAAGATAATCGATAAATTAATCAATTACCTAGTATTATTATTACTAGTAAGGTAATCGATAAATTAATTAATTACCTAGTATTATTATTTCTAGTAAGGTAATTAATAAATAAATCAATTACCTAGTATTATTTTTACTAGTATAATTAATAAATAAATCAATTACCTACTTCTATTTCTCTTAAATTTATTATAAAGTAATTAATAAATAAATCTATTATTTTATACTTTTTTTATATAAGTAATTAATAAATTAATCGAGTATATAAAAACCAGTTCTTATAAACTTATAGTCGGATATATACGTAAGATCCGACTCTTAGCAGAGTGTCTATATATGCCTAAGGTAGTAAACAAACCAAAAGAAAGGGTTATACTCACGTGACTATACAAAATAATCCGAGTAAGCCAACCTACTATCAGGTAAGCTAGCAAATAGCGAATAAGCTATGAAGAAATTTTAGGAGCTAATTTTTTTACGAGGAAGCTATATAATTATACTAGTGAGCTATTACTTAGTAAGTAAGCTAAAAAAAAGCGAGTAACCTAATTTAAGGCTAGAAACAAGGTAGATATATATCTCTGGAAAATACTCTGAAACCGCCGGTGTATAATAATAGTCTAGTATCCGGAGATAGAAGGTTAAAGTATTATATTATATAAAGATAATAAAAGAGGAGACTAGCTATAAGAGGCCTTAGATATCTAAGTATAAGTAAAGTGAATTATCGGGCTAGATAAGCGCTAAAGCGATTATTATCCTAATAACTATCTCCTCTCTCTTTTAGATAGATGTCCTTCTATCTATATCTATATTACTAATATAATTAGTTATATAAATATTTTAAAGACCTTCTTATATTATAATCTCTTATAAATTAACCTATAACCTTAAATATATACTTGTTTATAATATACTAATTCTACTTATCTATTCTTTACTTCTCTTAATTATTCTATTTTACTTTTATTAACCTTTTCTTACTTCGCTTTCTTAATTATTTTAACTTCTTCTATCTATTACTTATATTCTATCTTACTATTTAGATTAAAGAACTTAGTATTAAACTAAGGAGTAGAAGCCTCTATTATAATAGGGTTTAATATTAGATTTAGGTTTAAGTTAAAATTATTAAATACTTTAATACTAGAGTGTTATAGTATAGGAGTTATACTTAGCTCTTTATTACTAGGTAGACTATTAACTATAGACTAGCTCCTTATATTAATAACTCTCTTCTTTAGAAGTACTAGTTTCTTTTTAGTTTAGTTTCTTAATATCTAACGTTATAAAGAGATAGGTATCTCCTTAGATATATTCTTATTTAGTATTCTCTTACTAGCTTTTAGTACTTTTCCTTTTTCTCTTTAGCTTTTTATCTCTAGTTAAGGAATCTTTATCTACTTTTCTAGCTTAATCTTTAAAATATAATTAATATTACTTAAAGTCTAGTATATATCTAATTAATTATATATTACTAGATATCTCTTTATAATTACCTCTTAAAAAAGTACCTATTAAGCCTAATCTCTTCCTTCTAACTTAGTTAATCTCTTCTTAAACGTTAATACTATACTATCTCTTTCTTCTTTATTAGTTAATTATCTAAGAGTAGCTATATAATCTCTAGCTATATTATTTAATTTCTATTATAATTCTATAAAGTAGTATATTTAGTCTATATAATTATATTTTAAGTATAATACTAGATCTTAATATAATTTATATATCTTAGTCTCCTTTTCTTAAATTTAATCTTAAGTATCTTTTAATAACTTCTATTTTTTAGATAATTACTATATCTCTTCTTAAACATTTATCTCTAAAAGATTAAAAGCCTTTCTTTTTTATATATAGATTAGTAACTTAAATTACTCTTTTTCTCTATAAGATCTAAGATCCTTTTTATATTTATCTAATAGCTATCTTTTTACTCTAAAAAGGTCTAGATAAAGCTTTATAAGCTCTAACTTTAAGAATTCATTTTATAGTTTATTAATCTCCTTACTACTAAGAGTTAGCTAATTATCTCTTTACTATTTAATTATACTCTTTTTATACCTCTTTAAATAATATCTCTTTTTATTAAATACTTTACTTATATACTTATATTTCTCTTTACTTAATAATAACATCTCTATATCTCTTAAAGTAGATATTAGAAGGTCTTCTCTAGTCCCTATTCTATATTTTAATACCTTATCTTTTCTAACTTATACTAATAATTAAGTTATAGACTTTATTTTCTTCTTTTTATAAGTAATAGTAACCTTTTCTCTACTCTTATCTAGTTTTAGATTATTATTATCTAACTCTTCTCTTCTATTTTCTACCTCTTTCTCTTATATAAGTTTCTTAAGTTAACTTATATATAGTACTTATAATATATTATAATTTCCTCTTATAACTTCTAGAAGAAGTATATATAGATTTACTTCTAGTATTTTATTAATTAAGTTATCTAATTTATCTCTCCTCTTTAAAAGAGTTCCTTAACCTCTTATTACTAACTTTATTTTATACTAAAGGTTCTCTTTATCCTTTCTTACTTTAGCTTAAGTCTTTAAGTCTATCTAAATATTCTTAAATAATTATTAACTTATATAATAGGAAAGTATATAGTTATAAGGTCTCTCTTTTCTTAAATATATTAGATAAAGTATTAGTATATTAAATATTAAATTATTCTTTTCTAAAGCTTCTTAAATCTTTATATTAATTATTTCTAACTAATTTAAGACTTTCTATCTAATAATGTTTAACTACTTAAAATCTCTTTTTATAATATTAAAAAGGTTAAGTAGTATATAAAGTTAGTTTAATAGTTAATACTATCTTATTCTCTTAGTTTCTAGAATAATCTATAAGAGCTAGGTTACTCTAAGATAAATCTCCTTTTTAAGATATATAATTCTAATAGTATTATACTTATTATTACTTAATCTCTTATCTTTTATAGTCTATATTAAGAATTCTTTCTTTAGATCTTTCTTATTAAATTAATAGATTATATTAGTTAACTTCTAAGCTATTAGTCCTTAGTAGAATATGTTTATAAACTTAGTATTCTTAAGTATCTTAGTTATATCTTCTTATAATATCTTTAATTCTTTATACTTTTTATCTAGCTTAAGTATAAATTGTTTTTCTTATAGTAGTAGTACCTTACCTTATATATAGTATACTAAAGGTCCTTATAAAGTTTAGTATTTTATTAGTAGATAGATTTAACCTCTCTTAGTATAATAGAGTAGATATATATTAGGCTTATTAGCTATATTATCCTCTTTCTTTAATTCTTTAAGTTTATATAGACTATTAAAGTCTTTTTTAGACTAGCTTATTATCCTATCTTCTAATACTATATATTTATATTCCTCTTCCTTCTTTACCTTATCTATCTTTCTAATAACTAATCCTAACTTATATAAGTTATAATTAAAGTCTAAGTTACTACTTATATTATCTTTACTTTCTCTTTCTTTTACTTAGCTATTCGTTATTAAATAGATATTAATTATATTTCTACCCTTACCTAATTAGCTTTTTAGCTTAGGCTAGTTACTAGGGCTAGCTTCCTTAGGTTCTAAGTAATAGTCTTTAATACTTAAAAAATTATCTACTTTATAATCTATCTCTTTCTTTAAATCTAATTTAATAGAGTAATAGAATAGCTCCTTACTTTACTTTACTAAAATATAGTTATTTAGTAATAGTTGATCTTCTATAGTAGTTATTAATTTAGATATAGATTTAACTTCTAAAATATTACTTATCTTAGTTATATTAAAGGTTATTAAATTTATAAGTTATTCTTAATTATTATAGGTTTATTTTTATATTATAGTAGTATATTCAATCTTAATAATACTTAGAACGTTAGTACCTTTACCTTTATCTTTAATCTATAACTAGTTTCTATCTATCTCTAATCTACTTAAGAAGTTCTACCTCTTAAGTATTTAATTTAAGGTTAATATTATTTATTATTAAGTAAAAGAAAGATTATTATACTTAATTTAAAAGTTTTTAATCTATTATAGTAAAGAAAAGTTATATTATATTATAGGATCTTAGGTTAAGCTTAGAGAGGATATATATATACTAAGCCTTACTTTAAAGCTCTACTTTTTTTTTTTCTTAGCTCTAAAGGTAAAGTTTATCTTTTTACTCTCTATTCTTCTTAAATGCCTTATTCCTTTTAACTATTTATAACTATAATTCTAAAATACTAATACTTAATCTCTTTATTATTCCTTATATATTAATATTTCTTACTTCTAAATATCTCTAACTTCTCTCTTAATTATATTCTATAAACCTTCTACTACTTAATAAAGTATATCTTTACTAATATATCTTAATCTCTTCTTCTCCTCTTTAAAAAAGGTTTAATCTCTTAACTAAACTATATAAGTCTATAGCTTAATCTTACTAGTATCTATTACTTATAGCTTCTCTTATTCCTTTATTAAGAGAGTATTTATAAGTATATAGTAGATTAGATAGGTCTATTATTTTTAATCTTTACTTTACTAGTATCTTTCCTTTAATAATTATTACCTTTTACTCTTCTTTACTCTATTTTACTATTTATATATAATTTACTATAATTAGTTTTAAGACTTTATTAATTTTTATAATAGTTTTCTAATAGTTAATAATTTAATTATTCTCTAACCTCTTAATAAATTTTTTAATATAATTAAAGTAATATTTACTTATTAGTTTATATATTATAAGGTCTTCTAGCTATACTAACATATTATTTATACTTATCTTTCTAACTTAGTATAGCTCTAACTATCTTAGCTCTAGTTTATAAGAGTACTAACTATCTTATTATAACCTTTATAATAATACTAGGTTACTAAGTTTTAGTAAAGGGTTTTATATTACTACTACCTCTACTATCTTAGCCTACTCTACTAACTATCTCTAATTTACTAATTCTTATATTTTATCTAATATAATAAGCCTTTCTTTAAGCGCTTCTTCTACTAACTAGCCTACTATTATTATAATAAGTAACTTAATTCCTTTCTTTTATACTACTACTTCTACTAATACTATCTATAGCTAAGTTTCTACTAGTTAGTTAAATAATAAGTCTTAAAGGTTTTCTCTAAGTATAAGTTAGGCTAGAGTAAATCTATAAATATATATATCTCTTAACTATAACGCTACTTTAATTCTTATATAATACTTATTTTACTAGAATATCTTTACTAGTAAGGCTTATAATTCTACTCTTAAAGCTTCTAAGAACATCTTTATATATACTTCTACTAACTCTATAGATTAAGAGTATAATATAAGTATAAAGTATTAGTATACTCTATTCTTAGCTAACTTTATAGAAAATACCTCTTTAGTAAAATAAGTACTATTATTATTATAAGCTACTTTTAGCTACTTAAATAGTCTTACTATCTATTATTAAAAACTATATAACGTGTTTACTAATATTATAGCTTATTATAGTTTAAAAGTTACTTACCTAGTTATATAATCGACTATTAATAGTATAAATCTCACTTCTGACTTTACTACTAGTAAGATAGGACTAATATAATCGAATCCTACTAAATCCTATAATTATAAATATAAGATTAGTATAAGTCCTTTTATTAGCTTAAAGAGTCTTAAGAATTAGTAATTTAGATATAAATAGTAGTATATAGTAACATTCTTAGTTCTAGTAGACTACTAGAATCTTCTAATAGTTCTTCTTAGTATAAGTTTTTTTATAAAGTGCTTATAAGAATTATATAATTACTAAAGTATTACTACTACTTACTCTAGTATAATATAGAATACTAGTTTCCTAGCTTATTCTTAAAATACTAATTTTAAGTATAACGGTTTATCTTCTTTTAATATTATTAAATTTATAGCTTACTTTCTAATAACTTTCTTAAACGATTTAGTTAATGTTTCTATATATAGTATAGTATTTATAATTTTATATTCTAGAGTATTAATATATTATAAGATAAACTACTTTATCTATTATTTCTTCTTTTCTTAAATTTATTCTTAGATATTATTATAGATTAATTTAAGTCTTAAAGTTCTATCTATCTCTACTTCTTTATTTATAATTTCTAATACTATAGCTAAGAGAGTAAATTCTTTAAATCCTACTAGATATTAATAAGCTAGGTACTTAATAATTCTAGATAACCTATCTACTACTACTAATAATTTCTAAGGTATATTAATAATTTTAAAGTTATACTTAGTAAGTCTTATTTACTAATAAATAATCTACTCTTTTATATTATTACTTTAAATTACTATTATTAAAGTAGAGTAATTAGTATATACTTTTACTAAAATGTTTATTCCTTAAATAAAATAACATAATTCTTCTAAGCTTAGAAGTACTATATAAGCTTCTTACTTAGTAGTATAGTACTTTTACTATATTAGTATAAGTTAAAAAGATATAAATATAATAATATTTATTTTAGCTAGTTTTATAAACTTAGCTTCTATCTTAATTACACTTTTAAGTAGTTAAAAAAGAATACCTCTATAGCTAGTTCTTAACATATTAGTTACTAAGTAATATTATAGATTACTATCTTTAGCTATAATAATATTTATATATACCTTCTTTTTTACTCTCTTAAAAGCCTATATATGTTTTTCTAACTACTTAAAGCTAGTAACCTTCTATTACTATTTTACTACTCCTTTTAATTAGTAGTCTTTTATAATATAGGTTATTAAACTTTTAATAATTATTAAAAGGTTTATATATCTTAGTATATAATCCTTTAAAAGTAGTAGTATAAATAGTAATCGTTCTACTTCCTTAGTACTTTTAGAGACTACGTAATCTTAAATTATAGCTAGCTTATTAAGTACTAGCTTTAAGCTCTCTCTAGCTAGCCTCTAATATCTTAGACAGTTTAATTTAATAACTATAAATTTCGTCTTAGGTAAGCTTAGTATAAGGTTTACCTATATTACTCTTAGGAAGTAGTATTCTCTTAGAAACTATATTAAAGTAGAGAAGTCTTTTATACCTCTTTAGTTATTATCTATAAAATATAAGAAGTAAGTATTCTTACTAATATTTAATAGTACTAGTTTAGTATTTAGTCCTAGTATTACTAAGTACTCTAAATCTTTTAATTTAGAGTAAGTACTTAGTACTCTTATAAGTCCTTATCCTATTACTTAGTAGTAATACTATTCTAATATAGTCTAAAAAGCTGTTTTATACTAATAATTCTTAAATAGTTTTATAGCTTAATACCTATTACTAATATCTAATAAAAACATATACCTTATATCTAGCTTTACGATTTACTATAAGATAGTTTCTTATTACTTTATTAAGTACTATGATTTTATTATAGCTTTATTTATTAAGATATAATTATATACTATTCTTATTATATTATTTTTCTTTAGAATTAATTATATTCTTACTAACTAAAGAGATTTATATTAAATAATTACCTTTACTTCTACTAATTTAAATAGTAACTTCTTTTAATATTCTATCTTTTTTAGTAACTATTTTATAATTAATAACTTCTTTAAGATATAATTATAATAAGTAGGAATTCTATATTTAACTAGGTCTATTTTAAGCATTTTTCTAATATTATTTATAAAGATATCTCTTTATTAAAATAGTAATTTCTATAATATATACCTCTTTTCTTTTATATCTACTAACTCCTCTATTATCTTATTTATAATATCTTTACTCTTCTCTTATTCTAGCTTATATAGTTCTTATACTTCTATCTACCTTCTTCTATATTATAAAGGTCTTTTAGTAGTAGGGAATCTATAAGTTATATTAAATATATCCTCTTCTTTATCTACCTCCTCTCTCTATATTAGACTTTTAGTACTAGCTTTAATAATTATTTATTAACTTATAAATATTTCTATTTTATCTTATCTAGTCTATTAAAAGTTTAAAATTTATATTCCTTTATTTATTCTAAATTCTAGTATTTTATTATTAAATAAGTTAGAATTTCCTATAACCTTAACTACTTTTTTAAATCTTACTCTTTTTTTTTATAAGATATGCTTTAATACTACTCTAGCTCTATTTTAGTATTTTAGTTATAAATAGACTATTTCTATAATCTTTACTTTCTATTATTATAACTTCTTTTAAGAGTTATACTCTAATATTTATTACTTATCTCTAATTTCTCTACTAACTACTTAATTTACTTTATAATAGTTTAGTACTAGAATAATAGGAAAGGTTATCTTTATTAAAAGCTATAGTAATATCTAACTATCTTCTCTTCCTTTATAAATATATATATATAGGTTTAGATTCTAGTAATCTAGATATAGATAGAAGTATACCTTTAACTTCTACTATATTTAAGCTAACCTATTTCCCTTCTCTACTATTTAATTTCTTATTTTATATAGATTTTAGTATTATAGTAATAGATAGTTATACCTCCTACTAAGACCTTAACCCTTCTATTCTCTTCTTAACCCTTATCCTCCTCTTTCTATTATATAGCTAAGATTAATTTAAAGCTATTTTAATAGGCTTTATAAGATAACTCTTTACCTTCTCTTATATATCTATTAACTATTAATTATTTAATAATAATTATATTAAAAGTATTTTATCTTAGTTTCTTAATTATCTTAAGACATCTTATAAAAGGACTAAATTCTTATATCTTTCTTTAAGATATTATACCTTAATAGATAATTATATTCTAGATTCTAATACTTTTCTCTCTAATTCTCTCTCTTCTAGCTAGACTTTATCTTTATAAGTAGAGACTAGGCCCTCTACTTATAGTTAGCTTTTAAACTAAACTATAGTCTTATTATTATAAATCGTCTAATTATTAGTAAATTAGTACTAGCTAGAGTACTAGCTTCTAGAAGTTTATTTCTATCTTTATATTCTTATTTAATCTTATCTTATAATTCTTTAAATATCTAATTAACTATTTCTTTATTCTTAGAATCTACTTCCTTAATATATTCTTTAGTAACTTAAGCTAATACCTACGTAGTTATATTATAGATATATTATACTATATTCTAAATTTCTACCTTATATATATAGACGATTTTTCTAGCTATAGATAATTTACTATATAAAACGTTTAGATTAGTAACTACTTAAAGGACTTCGATCCTCTTAGTTAAGATAGTACTCTTAAGCTCCTTATATTTACTTTCCTTTATCTTAATCTAATATTTCTTGTTCTTATAATCTCTTATAATTCTATAATCTTATATCTACTATTAACTTAGTAATAGCAAATATAAGGTTCTATCTAAGATAAGATATATATTAATAACTCTATTAATACTATTAATATATATATTAAAGTAGATAAAGTATTCTAATAGGTAAAGTATTATATTAGCTACTTTAATTATAATTAAATAGTCTAGTCTTAACTTATACTCTAAATTCTATACTACCGATTCTAGTATAAGGTTAATAATAGAACCCTTATCTAGTAGTACTTAATTTAAATTATAGATTCCTTTCTAATTAAAATAAGATTATACTACTACTTATATATAGAAGTTATATACTTTCTTAGTTAAGAATAAGGTTAATTCGTTTTCTAGCTAGTCTAAGTATTTACTATTAGTTATCTTCTATATTCCTCTAATTATTTTAATAAGTACTATAGTTATTATATTAGTATCTTTAACCTAGAAAACGTTAATAGTATAGCTATCTCTTAGTAGCTTAGCCTTTATAAGGTTAGATTTAGGTTTAAGTTTAAGTAGTCTTATAAGTTTAAATCTATCTCTAAAAGACCGATTATAAAGTTAAAGTAAAGATATCTTAAGCTTTATATTTATTAATATATTAGCTAGAGAAAAGTCCTCTTATCTTATTATACTTATAATAAGTTACTTAGCTTTCTTTATTACTACCTTCTTTTTTAAACTAGGAGTAAGAGGTTAGAGTAATAGCTTCTATATAAGTATAGTATCTTTTATAACATTATCTTTATATTCTTTAACTATAGATACTCTATGTTTTCCTTTCTTAGTCGGTCTACTAAAAGGTTCTATAGAAAAGATACTACTCGAGATCCTTATACTTAACCGCTTCTCTACTACTAATACTTTAACTTCTTATAATTATACTAGAGTTAATATATTTACTAGTACTTATATTTCTACCTCTATTCTATATATATATCCTCTATTATAGACTATATCTAAATCTCTAGTATTCTACTTATTAATAGTAGAATTAGATATATTAACTATCTACTTTAGTAGTACCTAAGTAACTATAGTACTATCTAATATTAATCTACTCTAAATCGTCTAAGTTTCTTAGCTAGCTACTAGATTATTACCTATTACTAATTATCTAAAGCTAGTTCTATCTTAATTTATCTACTAAGGCCTAATACTATAATAATTTCTTATATTATTTAAAAAGAGTTATCTCTCTTAATTTCCTTAGAACTAATAACTTTATACGTTCTATTAGAAGTATTAGTTTTAATTATAGTAAAGCTCTACTATATAAGCTTATATTATATAATTTTAATTCTATTTATCTTATTATTTCTATTATTTAGCTCTTAATAACTATTTAGATAAAAGGGTTTTATAGTCTCTAGAACTATAACCTTTCTTTCTATAAGTATAGTATATAAATAGCTTTCTTAGGCTAAACTAAGTATTAGGTCTAAGAACGAATACTATATTAATACTAACTAGTGCTATGTTTCTATTTCCTCTTTAGAAAGGAATTCGATTTTAGCTCTAAGAAGCTAGAGTCTACTTTATAAGAGAGTTAATAAGAGCTTTTATAGCTACTATATAGTAATTATTCTTTTCTTAATCTATCTTTATAAACTTCTATATTTAATGAAATTCTAGTTATAATCCTAAGTTATCTACTTTTAAATATATATTAGCTACCTCTACTACTCTTAGGTTATAGTTATCTAATCTTTTAGTAATAGCCTTTATATTTTAGATTAAGGATTTAATCTTAATAATCCTTAATATTACTCTATTAGAATAAACTACTATTCTTATTAGTCCTTTATTAAGTCCTTTAGTAGCTTACTTATATAGCTAGGCTTTTATAATATTAGGTAAATCCTACTTAATATCTTATATTTCTATATAGTACTTATAAAGAGAGTGTTTATTCTAACTTAAAGATATTATCTTATCTACTATTAATTCTACTTTATCTTCTCTATTCTTTTAAGGAAATCTATTAATTAATAAAGCTTTTAACTTCTTAAAGTCTTCTTTAATAGCTTATAAAAGGTCTTAAATATGTCTAGTAGCCTTTCTATAATAATTAGATATTATAATTAAGGACTTCTCTTCTTTTAGTATAATTAGATTATTATAATCGGCTTTTATAATATATTTTATAAAAGTTAAGAATATCTCTATATCTTTATATAGTAAACTATAGAATAGTAGAACTAATACTATAAATAATATATTTAACTTAGTAGTAATTTTCCTCTAGAATAGTAATAGTCTTTTATTTAGTAAGAGAGTATTTCTAACTATAGCTAAGTTTCCTTTCTTTACTAGTAATAAGTCTAATATAATAGATGTTTTTATTAAGAATTCTTAGATAACTTATTCTAAGAGTATTAGCTATACTTTTATACTCTACTTAGGTGTTAGTAAACTCTTACTTTTAAAATATATATTAGCTATTAGTCTCTTATCTTTAGAATTAAATTATAGTAGTATAGGAGATTCTAAGTTAGACTTTATAAAGTATAGGCTATTATAGGAAGGTTCTTTAAATTTATTAAAAGAAGTTTCTTTAAATAGTAATCTATCTTTAGTTAATATAGACGAAGTTAAGAGACTGTTTATTAAAGAGGAAGGTAGCTTCTTAGAGGTATAGTAGTAGATTATTTTCTTCTTTCTACTTTATATAAAAGTCGTGTTTATATATAGTTCTAAGAGCTAAATTAATTACTACTAATAAAACTTATAGATTTTAAATGTCTTTATTATTTATAGTATTATAGATATATACTATCCTTTTAGTTCTAATATTCTAATATACTTTATATATACTTTTTCTATAATAGTAAATACCTAATATTATAGGCAGATTTAAAGGTTTCTAGTACTAACGTCTAATTCCTTAATTTAAAGGATAAAATTTCGATTTTAGAGTTAATAGACTAATACGTTTATTAGATAATTTAGAGATTCGTTACCTTACTAAGGACACTATTTATATAGTAATAGCCTAGTATCTAGAGATAGAGGGTTAAAGTATTATATTATATAGAAATGATAAAAGAGGAGACTAGCTATAAGAGGCCTTAGACATCTAAGTACAGGTAAAGTGAATTATTAGGCTAGATAAGCGCTGAAGCGATTATCGCTCTAACACCGGGGCGTAATCTAGCGGGCCCTGTATCTCGATTCTTAAATCCTGAATAAAACAACTATACGATAATAAAACTAGAGAGGCTTCTGTTTTTTCTGTTATTTAGTTGTCTTAGACTTCTTCTATATTTTTCGTATATTTTTCTCGTTTCTTCTAGACGTTCTTTTAGTCCTTTAGTAGGGTGTAGCGTAGGAAAAAAATAGGACTTTTTTCCTGCCCCGTAGGTTATGCTTCGCTTAGTTCTTCAGAGTGTCGTTGGCACCTTAAGCATGCGTACTCGGCTAAAAGCGGCCTTTCTAAGTAGCGGTTCTTCTTCTATAGTCTAACTACCTTAAGACTAGATCTTATATAAGATCCTAGATTTTAGATTTTTCTAATAAAAATTATTATAAACTCTTACTCTTCTAGTATCTAATAAAGATTATTATAAACTCTTACTCTTCTAGTATCTAATAAAAATTATTATAAACTCTCTCTTTTCTAGTATCTAATAAAAATTATTATAAACTCTCTCTCTAAGTATTTAATAAGAATTATTATAAACTAAACTCTCTCTCTACTAGTATCTAATAAAGATTATTATAAACACTTACTCTTCTAGTATTTAATAAAAATTATTATAAACACTTACTCTTCTAGTATCTAATAAAAATTATTATAAACTCTTACTCTTCTAGTATCTAATAAAGATTATTATAAACTCTTACTCTTCTAGTATCTAATAAAAATTATTATAAACTCTCTCTTTACTAGTATCTAATAAAAATTATTATAAACTCTCTCTTTACTAGTATCTAATAAAAATTATTATAAACTCTCTTTTCAAGTATCTAATAAAAATTATTATAAACGCTCTCTCTTTTACTAGTATCTAATAAAAATTATTATAAACTCTCTTTCTACTAGTATCTAATAAAAATTATTATAAACTCTCTCTCTTCTAGTATCTAATAAAAATTATTATAAACTCTCTCTTTCTAAGTATTTAATAAGAATTATTATAAACTAAACTCTCTCTTTACTAGTATCTAATAAAAATTATTATAAACTTTCTCTCTTCTAGTATCTAATAAAAATTATTATAAACTCTTACTCTTCTAGTATCTAATAAAAATTATTATAAACTCTTACTCTTCTAGTATCTAATAAATTATTATAAACTCTTACTCTTCTAGTATCTAATAAAAATTATTATAAACTCTCTTTCTAAGTATTTAATAAGAATTATTATAAACTAAACTCTCTTTTAAGTAGTATCTAATAAAGATTATTATAAACTCTCTCTCTCTAAGTATCTAATATAAATTATTATAAGCTCTCTCTCTAGTAATAAAAGTCGATTTATATAGTCTTTTTATATTATATATATATATCTCTTACTATAATATATTTTAATTTAATATTTAATACTTTTTATAATTATTTATTAATTATATAACTTTTATAATTTATAATTTATAATTTATAAATACTCTTACTTTAAGTTTTAAGATTACTAATTTAAGTATTTTAGTATCTAATAAGAATTATTATAAACTCTCTCTCTTTTATTAGTATCTAATAAAAATTATTATAAACTCTCTCTCTTTTAGTATCTTATAAGAATTATTATAAACTCTCTCTCTTTTACTAGTATTTAATAAAGATTATTATAAATACTAGTATCTAATAAGAATTATTATAAAGCTCTCTCTCTTTTACTAGTATCTAATAAGAATTATTATAAACTCTCTCTCTTTTAGTATCTAATAAGAATTATTATAAACCCTCTCTCTACTAGTATCTAATAAAGATTATTATAAACCCTCTCTCTTTTACTTATATCTAATAAGAATTATTATAAACCCTCTCTTTTTTAGTATCTTATAAAGATTATTATAAACTCTCTCTCTTTTACTTATATCTAATAAAAATTATTATAAACTCTCTCTTTTCTAGTATCTAATAATAATTATTATAAACCTACTCTCTTCTAGTATTTAATATAAACTCTCTCTCTTCTAGTATCTAATAAAAATAATTATAAACTCTTCTTTTTTACTTAGTATCTAATAAAAATTATTATAAACCCTCTCTTTTTTACTTATATCTAATAAAAATTATTATAAACTCTCTCTCTTTTAGTATCTAATAAGAATTATTATAAACTCTCTCTCTTTTACTAGTATTTAATAAAAGTTATTATAAACCCTCTCTCTTTTACTTATATCTAATAAGAATTATTATAAACTCTTTCTATTTTAGTATCTAATAAAATCTATTATAAACTCTCTCTCTTCTAGTATCTAATAAGAACTTCTCTTTATTACTAGTATTTAATAATAATTATCTTAAATCTCTCTCTTCTTTAGTAGTATCTAATAATAATTAATATAAACTTACTCTCTTTCTCTAGTAGTATCTAATAAAAATTACTATAAACTTCTCTTTTAGTAGTTTTTAATAAAATTTATTATTTAACTCTCTCTTAATAGTATTTAATAAGAATTATTATAAACTCTCTCTCTCTTTATCTAATATCTAATAAAAATTATTATAAACTTCTTTCTTTAGTAGTATCTAAGAAATATTACTATAAACCTCTCTCTCTTTATTTAAATAGTATCTAATAAAGCCTCTTAGTAATATCTAATACTAATTATTATAAACTAATTTTTAAGTAGTATTTAAATTTAAATATTATAAAGTAACTTTCTTAGTAGTATCTATTTAATCTTTTATAATATCTAATACTAATTATTCTAATTAAACTTTTTAGTCGTATTTAATATTAAATATTATAAATTAATCTTTTTTATAGTATTTATTATACTTTATTTATTAAGCTTTTTATATTATATAATACTAATAATTATAAACTAGACTATTTAGAAGTATTTAATACTAATTATTCTAAATTATACTTTTTCTAGTTTTAATAGTATAATTATTCTAAATATCTAATATTAAATATTATAAATAACGCTCTTTCTCTATTACTAGTATATCTAATACTAATTATTATAAACCACCTCTACTACTAAATCCTCTTAGTATAATTATATAATTAAATCTTAAATTCTTTATCTATTATTAACTAATATTATCTACTAATGTTTTTAAACTATATTCTCTTAAAGATTATATATTTAGTTTATTAATTAGAGTCTTAGTTAAATTCTATATATTAGAAAATATAATAGGTAAATAGTATATAAAAGAGAGTTTTTATTTTACTAATATAATTATAAAATACTATTTATATATATAGTTACTATAGTATATTTAAATAACCTATCTTTAAACTCTTAAAATATAGGTTATCTTAATACTAGTAATATCTAATATAATCTACTAAGTATTATAGATATAAGTAGTAAGAAGAAAGGAGATAATAATAATATAGATCTTAACCTTAATAATAAATTAATTAAGCTACTACTAAGAAAAAAAAGGACTAACTATACTAATTAAGACGCTTAGGATTTTAATTAGAGTAGTACTAACTCTATATTAGTAAAAACCCTATTTAATAGAGAGTTTTAATACTATTACTCTAGTAATTACTCTATTAACTCTTTTAGGATTATATATTATACTATAAGTATAAAAAGTTCTTATTTAAACTATTTTTCTAATATTCTAATTTTTATAGAATCTTATAAAGCTTAAATAGTTAAATATTATAGTTATAACTACGCTCTTATATATATAATTATTTATAGTAGTTATTTTTTAAGTAGACTAATCTTACTTAAATCTATCTTTAATATTCGATTACTTAAGCTATTCTTTTATATCTTAATAAATAGTAAGCTTATATAATATACTTAGGTAATAGGTCTTTAAAGGTTAATTAGTTAGAATATATATAAATAAATACTAGACTTAAAGAAATTATAGAGTTATTCTTATTTTAATTAGCTTCTTATAGAAGAAAGAAGAGAAGAACTATTTAATATTAAGATTAGCTCTAAGAAATCGAATTAATATAAATAGATAATATTACTAGATTTACTATATATATACTCTTTTTACTTTTTCTAAGAGGATAATAATAAGTCCTTATATAATTAAAGTTAGAATAGGAATTTCTAATAAAAAAGAAAAAAGAGTAGAGGAGATTAGCTTCTTTAATAACTACTATTTACTAAATTTTTTATTAATAACTTACTAGTATTACTAGTACTACTAGATTTAGTAGCTTCTATAATAAGTAATTTATAGGCTTACTAATAATAGCTACTTCTATAATTCTTAGTATTAGAACTATAATTAAATTCTCCTTATTTCTTAATACTACTTTAATAACTACCTCTCTCTTAATACTTAGTCTCTTAATACCTAGCCTCTTAATACCTAGCCTCTTAATACTTAGTCTCTTAATACCTAGCCTCTTAATACTTAGTCTCTTAATACTTAGTCTCTTAATACTTAGTCTCTTAATACCTAGCCTCTCTTTATCTACCTTCTTAATAATAATATACTCTTTTACTAACCGAACCTTTTAATTATCTATTCTAAAATCCTATATATTATTTGCCTTTTAAACTAGGTTCTACTCTTTAAGCTATACCTTAGCTCTAAACTTCTTAATAAATAGATACTTTAATTATAGCTAATTAATCTAGTTAAATAGTAGCTCTATTAACTTATTTAAGTAAGCTAAGTAAGCTAAACTAAAGAACTCTTACTACTCCTCTAAATAATTTATAAGGTATTACTATTAAGCCTAGTAGCTTAAAAACTTAATTTTATAAAGATTCTATTAACTTAGAATAGAGCCTTTAGAGCGCAAAAGTGTCAGTCCTCGGGTAACCCGCGCTAGTAGAAGCGGCTAAACCGAATCGAGCCTAGCCCCTAACCCCATCCTAAATTCTAGTATACCTAAAACCACGCCTACCTCTCGCCTTCTATCTAGTACTATCCCTAGCTCTAATAAATTATTTTTTTATATATATTAATAGAGCGCTCTCTAGGGCATCTTTTATACTTAAAATCATCTAAATTACTTATAAATTGCCTATGTAAACGTAATACTAAGTAATATACTTATATATTTATATAAAAAGGTGCTAAGAAATGCTAAGACTACTCTCTTCTATTAAAAAGTCCTAGTCTACTCCCTCTAAACACTTTAATAGTATATACGTAAATTATATTTAAAAGCTCTATTATTAATACTAGATGTTAAAGAGTAGACCCTTGTAATTTACGAAGAAAAATATACTAGAAAATCTAGCTAGAAGGCGCTAGAGACGTCTCTCGATTTTTATGAAAGCTTTTCACTCTACCTATTCTACTACCTACCACTTTCTACTAGCTCTTAGAACTAACACTTTCACTCTTAGAATGCTCTTTCTACGTAGTACTACGTAGGCTATTTATATACTAAAATACTCTAGTATGCTTATTCTAAGGGGAAAAGTATTAGTCTTAAACTAGTGATAGTAGCAGTCCTTTTTAGTAGGCGGTGCTAGTTCTATATACTTTATATAATCGTAACTATATATAGAGTAGAGCTTAAATTAATTAAAATCTATATCTTATTTAACACTTATACTTAGAAGTAGACTTAGTACTAAGTAATAAACTAATAGACTTAATACTTAGAAAGTAACTAAACTTATTACTTTCTAAGTAAATAGATAAATTATAAAAGAAGAAGTATTAAATAAGTAGACTTAGTACTAAATAATAGACTAATAGACTTATTACTTTCTAAGTAAATAGACTTATTACTTAGAAAGTAACTAGACTTATTACTAAAGAGGTATTAAAGAAGGAGACTTAGTACTAAATAATAGACTAATAGACTTATTACTTTCTAAGTAAATTAACTTATTACTTAGAAAGTAACTAGACTAATTACTAAAGAGGTATTAAAGAAGTAGACTTAGTATTAAATAATAGACTAATAGACTTATTACTTTCTAAGTAAATAGACTTATTACTTAGAAAGTAACTAGACTTATTACTAAAGAGGTATTAAAGAAGTAGACTTAGTACTAAATAATAGACTAATAGACTTATTACTTTCTAAGTAAATAGACTTATTACTTAGAAAGTAACTAGACTTATTACTAAAGAGGTATTAAAGAAG
>LLCB01000577.1:0-20885 GCA_001414345.1 Hymenoscyphus infarciens | reverse complement strand
ACAAAAGACGATATAGCCGACGGCTTTACAAAAGGCTTAGATAAGACTAAGCATAACATATTTATTAAAAGTCTTAATCTTAAAGATAGCTAAAAATATATATAATAATATAAGATAGATATAGTACCTAACGTATATATCTACCTTACGGGGGGATGTAATATATATAATAATATAAGATCAGCAAGTTAAGGATTTAAAGCATTTAAGTCCAAGATAATAAAATTATTATAAATAATTTATAACTTGCGCTATAGGCTGCCTAGGATCACGTGCTCAATCTTATATAGGCCTATTTAGTAAGCCTAATAAGTGTGTCATGTGACCGCGCGTCTATAACGTGTCAGGGGCGCTCTAGAGCAACGCGTCGATATGTGGACCTAAAACAAAGGATCCTTTGTTTTAGCTCTTTGTCCTAAAAGTATAAAGAAATCGCCGGATCGGTATAAGTCCACCACCTTAGTGGATATTGCGTGCTGCGGACCTAATTCCACACCTGGTTCCGCGCGCCAAGACTGCCAAGCCTTCGGTCTATATAAGGAGGCCTTTGGCACACCGAAAAGATGAAAATAAGGTGTACACACACACATACCCACACATTCATATATACATACAATTCATACATATTCACTCCCTGACTGCTTCATCACGTGACCATTCTTACAAATACTCTAACACTTTAATACTTTAATACTTTACTTTAATAATAACAACGATAATAATAATAATAACTCTCTATTACTATTATATTATATTCGTTACTTAATATTAGGCTACTTATTAGTATTATAATCTATATTATATTTATTACGTTTACTACTCTAGCTAATTCTACGTTATTAAATAATAGTAGAATAACATTAGATAATATAAGTATATTTCATACTTATATGCTCTCTACTAGGGTTTTAAGCTAGTATTAACTTAGACTTAATACCAGTTTAATACTAGTTTAAGATATGAGTTATTTCTTAAAGTAGCTCTAATACGTTTTATAAAACGATTTAAGATAAGAAACCGATTTATAAAACGATTTAAGAGAATTTAAGCCGATTTATAAAACGATTTAAAGTAAGAAACCGATTTATAAAACGATTTAAGGTAATTTAAGCTAATTTATAAAACGATTTAAAATTAGAAACTAACTTATAATCTAGCTCTTAACTTAGTTTAAAAAATATATTAAAAATAAAGTATTTAGAAGAAAAAAAAAAGTCTAAAGAGAGTGTTTTTTTTTTTAAAAGCAATTTAAGTAGCTTTTTATATATTAACTTTAATTAGTAATTATATATTAATAATTCTTAGAATTAGGGCTATAAGTATATAAAAAAATAAAAGTTATATAACTAAAGTAGGTTATATAGTAGGGCGTGGCTTTTATACTAGGGTCGCTCTTACTAAACATAGTACGCTATGTATAACTAGCTACGTAACTACTAAGACCTACGGACGCACGGGCCACCCCTACCTTCGACTTCACATCTTCGACTTCGACACTTCACTTCGACACTTCACTTCGACGACGACGACGACGACGACGACGATAACTCTCTATCGCCATCGCATCGCATTCGTTACTCAGCATCGGGCCGCTTATCGGCATCGTAATCCACGTCGTATTCGTCGCGTTCGCTACCCCGGTCAATTCTACGTCGTCGAACAATAACAACAATATACCCCTTCTTTTTCAACGATTTAGGCACATTTCACGGTCGGACTTCTGACAAAGCGAATTAGAAGCCCCGAATTAGTTACCTAGCGAATCAGAAGCATCGGATTTGTTATCTACGTCATCGCTGTCGCTGTCGCTTTTATAGTACGTACTGTTTCCACCCTTACTTCCTAAACTAACGTACGTGCCTTATAGTTTCCGACTAACCGACTAACTAACTGACCGATCCAACTAATTAAATCGAGGCATATATATAGGGATAACGTTATTTAGGTCAGTAGAACATTTAGTAGAATAATCGGTAGAATTAGTAGAATTAGTAGAATTAGTAGAAGCAGGACTTAGGTATTTAGGCATATTATATAAGAGTAGTATAGCTACGTAATATACGCCTAATCACGTGATTTCAGTCTTTTTTTATATATATTCTCTAGTAATTTTAAATAGTTTTTAGTACTAATATAACACTACTCTAATACTAAGTTACTACTAGTTTAAGGTAGGTCTAGAATTAAGTTAAACTAGTGTCTAATACTAACTTAACTCACTAACCCAGTTTATAACCTCGTTCAACTCGCTAAAACAAGTCGAGTTTTACTACTATAAATTATCTTAAGTTAGTTTTAAAGCATGTTCAACCTAGTTCTTAAATCATTTTAAACTACTTTAATCTAGTTTATAAACTAGCTTAAACTAGCTCGAACACGCTTCTAGAATCAGTCTAAATCACCTTAAGTCGAGGTTAAACCGGATTCAACCCCGTCTTAAAACCCTCGCTAGTTAGCAGTAAAGTAGTTAGACTTTTAGTAGAGCGAATAAGAAGCTCTAAATTAGTTACCTAGCGAATTAGAAGCATTGGATTTATTATCTACGTTATTACTATTACTATCGCTATTGCTTTTATAGTATATACTATTTCTACTCTTACTTCTAGAACTAACGTATATGTCTTATAGTTTCTAACTAACTAACTAATTAACTAATCAACTGACTAACTAACTAACTAACTAACTAATTAACTAACTAATTAAACTAATTATATTAAGGTATATATATAAGGATAACGTTATTTAGATTAGTAGAATATTTAGTAGAATATTTAGTAGAATAATTAGTAGAATAATTAGTAGAATAATTAGTAGAATTAATAGAATTAGTAGAAGTAGGACTTAGGCATTTAAGTATGTTATATAAGAGTAGTATAGTTATGTAATATACGCTTAATTACATGATTTTAAATTTAAGTCCTTTTTTTAAGCTCTTTTTCAAGCTCTTTTTCAAGCTCTTTTTCAAGCTCTCTTATTCTTAATTCTTTTTTAATACTAGCTTAAAACTAGCTTTAACTTTATTCTAAACTAGTTCTAAACTAGTTATAAACTAGTTCTAAACCAGTTCTAAACTAGTTTAAAACTATTTATATAAAGTTAACTCTAGATTAGATATATTTAAGGTATTATAGATTAAGAAACTAATTTAGCTCTCTTTTAAACCTAGCTCTAGATTAGTTCTAAACTAGCTCTAAACTAGTAGAACCTCTCTAAACCAGTTTAGAACTAGTTCTAAATCAGCTCTAAACTAGTACTTACATGCCCTTTACTAGGGTTTTGAGCTAGTATCAACTTAGACTTAGTACCGGTTTGATACTGGTTTAAGATATTAATACGTTTTATAAAACGATTTAAAGTAATTTAAGCCGATTTATAAAACGATTTAAAGTAAGAAACCGATTTATAAAACGATTTAAGGTGATTTATAAAACGATTTAAAGTAAGAAACCGATTTATAAAACGATTTAAGGTAATTTAAGCCGATTTATAAAACGATTTAAAGTAAGAAACCGATTTATAAAACGATTTAAGCTGATTTATAAAACGATTTAAAGTAAGAAACTGATTTATAAAACGATTTAAAATTATAAACTAACTTATAATCTAGCTCTTGACTTAGTTTAAAAAATATGTCTAAAATAAAGTACTTAGAAGAAAAAATAAAAAGTTTAGAGAGAGTGTTTTTTTTTTAAAGGCGATTTAAGCGGCTTTTTATATATAAACCTTATATAATTTTTATATTCTAGTAGTCTTTAAATTTAGGGCTACTAGTATATAAATTTAGTAAGTTACGTGACTAAAGTGGGTTATATAGTAGGGCGTGGCTTTTGTACTAGGGTCGCTCCTGCTGAACACGGTACGCTATATACAACTAGCTACGTAACCGCTAAGACCTAGTGCACGGGCCACCCCTACCTTCGACTTCGACTTCGACTTCGACTTCGACATCTTCGACTTCGATACTTTACTTCGACGACGACGACGACGACAACGACGATAACTCTCTTTTGCTATTATATTACATTTGTTACTTGGTATCGGGCTGCTTATCGGCATTGTAATCTACGTCGTCTTCGTTGTATTTGCTACCCTAGTTATTTCTACGTTGCTAAATAACAATAATATACCCCTTGTTTTTTGACGATTTAAGTATATTCTATGGTCAGACTTTTAGTAGAGCGAATTAGAAGCCCTGAATTAGTTACCTAGCGAATTAGAAGCATCGGATTTGTTATCTACGTCATCGCTGTCGCTGTCGCTGTCGCTGTCGCTGTCGCTGTCGCTTTTACGGTACGTACTGTTTCCACCCTTACTTCCTAAACTGACGTACGTGCCTTATAGTTTCTAACCGACCGACCGATCTAACTAATTAAATCGAGGCATATATATAGGGATGACGTTATTTGGGTCAGTGGAATCAGTGGAATCGGTGGAATTGATGGAATTAGTAGAATTAGTAGAAGTAGGACTCGGGCATTCGACGAACTAGAGCATGTTATATAAGAGTAGTATAGCTACGTAATATACGCCTGATTACGTGATTCTAGTCTTTTTTTATATATATTCTTAAGTGATAAATAGTTTTTAGTACTAATTTAAGGCTACTCTAATACTAAGTTACTAGTTTAAGGCGGGTCTAGAATTAAGTTGAACTAGTATCTAACACTGACTTAACTTACTTAACCTAGTTTATAACCCGGTTCGACTCGCTGAAACGAGTTCGACTCGCTGAAACGAGTCGGGTTTTACTGCTATGAATTATCTTAAGTCGGTTTTAAAGTATATTAAACCTAGTTCTTGAATTATTTTAAACTGCTTTAATCTATTTTATAAACTAGCTTGAACATGTTTTGTGAATCGGTCTGAGTTACCTTGAGTCGGGGTTGAACCGGATTCAACCCCGACTTAAAACCCTTACGAGTTGGCAGTAAAGTAGAATCTCTCTAAACTAGTTCTAAACTAGTTCTAAATCGGTTCTAAATCAGTTCTAAGCTAATAGAACTACTCTAATACTAATCTAACCCTAGGTTAACCTTAATTTAAACTAGAGTCGAATCAGAGTTAAATTAGAGTTAAATTAGAGTCGAATTAGTATTAAGTAAATAGCAGTTCAGCAGTATAGTAGGTTATATAATAAGGTATAGCTTTTGTACTAGAGTTGCTCTTACTAAACACGGTATATAATCTATAACTAGTTATATAATTACTAAGACCTAGTATATAAGCTACCTCTACCTTTGAATTTAATAACTTTAATACTTTAACTTTAATACTTTAACTTTAACACTTTAATAATAACAACGACGACGACGATAATAATAACTCTCTATTACTATTATATTATATTTGTTACTTAGCGTTAGGCTACTTATTAGTATTATAATCTATGTTATATTTGTTATATTTACTACTCTAGTTAATTTTATATTATTGAATAATAATAATAATATACCTCTTCTTTTTTAATAATTTAGATATATTTTATAGTTAGATATTTAATAAAGTGAATTAGAAGTATTAAATTAGTTACTTAGTAAATTAGAAGTATTAGATTTTATAAGAATAGTTACGTAATAAAGCAGTTAGAGAGTAAATATATATGAATTATATATATATATGAATATATGAGTATATATATGTATATAGGTCTTTTCAGTGTCTTAAAGGCCTTCTTATATAGACCGAAGGCTTAGTAGTCTTAGCGTGTGAAACCAGGTATAGAATTAGGTCTATAGCACGTAATATCTACTAAGGTAGTAGACTTATACTAATCTAGCGATTTCTTTATACTTTTAGAATAAAGAGCTAAAATAAAGGATCCTTTATTTTAAGTCTATATATCGACACGTTACTCTAGAACGCCTCTAATACGTTATAGACGCGCAGTTATATAATACACTTATTAGGCTTACTAAATAGGCCTATATAAGATTAAGTATATGATTCTAAGTAGCTTATAGCATAAGTTATAAATTATTTATAATAATTTTATTATCTTAGACTTAAATACTTTAAATCCTTAACTTACTAATCTTATATTATTATATATATTATATCCCTCTATAAGGTAGTTATATATATTAAGTACTATATCTATCTTATATTATTATATATATTTTTAGCTATCTTTAAAATTAAGACTTTTAATAAATATATTATACTTAGTTTTATTTAAGCCTTTTATAAAACTATTAGCTATATTATCTTTTATACTAATATATACTAGTATTATTTAACTACTATCTATTACTTCTCTTATAAAGTAATATATAATATTAATATACTTTATTCTCTTATAAAACTTAGGATTATTAGCTAGTTTCTAAGCTAATTTACTATTAGTTAAAAAAGTAGGTATAGTAGTAGTATTATTAGTTATAAGTTTATTAAAGTAGTCTACTAAGTTATTTAAGTAGAATACTTCTTTAACTACTTCTTTATAAGTTATATATTCGGCTTTATAGCTAGATATAGTAAGAGTTTTCTATAATATAGTATTCTAGCTAATAATATAGTTATTTATATATATAATATAGCTACTAGTGCTTTTTCAACTTATAATATAACCTTCCTAATCTATATTAGTAAAGGCTTTTAGATCTAGTCTATTATCTATAGTATTATAGTATAGCCCTAGAGTAGGCTTATAATTTAGATATTTCCATATCCTTTCTAAAGCTCTAAAGTAAGCTATACTAGGATTAGATATAAATCTAGTATATCTATTAACTACAAAGGTAATATTAAGTCTAGTTTTAGTACTTAGGTATATTAAAGACTCTACTTCTTATTAATAGATAGTAATATCGTCTTTAATAGCTTAGTCTTCGTTTTTATCTAAGTATAAGCCTAGTTCTATAAGTATAGATATAAAGGTTAGTTTATCTTTATTAAATTTAGTCTTAATATTAGCTAGATATTTATTTTAATTTATAATAAGTGTTTAATTACTAATATCATACTTTATCTCTATTCCTAAGAACTAGTTTATAAGGCTTAAATACTATATTTTTAGAACCTTACTTATATTAGATATAATATTATCTATGTCTTTCTTATTAGGTCTAGTTATTATTAAGTCATCTATATAGTATATAATAATAACTTTAGTAATTTAATAAAAATACTTTAGTTATATAATAAGACTATAAAGCCTAACTTAGAACAAATATCTAATAGATATTTATACTATAGCCTAGGCGATTATTTTAGCCTATATAAAGCCTTATTAAGTTTATAAACTTTATTATCTACTTCAAAGCTTATAGGTTATATAATATAGATATCTTTATCTATATTAGTATATATAAATACGTTTTTAATAATATATTAATACTTAGTATAAAAGCCATTTATTTATTATAGCTAGTAGAAATACTAGTTTATATATCTTAGATCTATATATAGTAGAGAATATTTCTAAGTAATTAATACCTAAAACTTAATTAAATCCCTATACTACCTACCTAGCCTTATATTTTATAATATTATTATTAAGGTTAGTTTTAATTTTATATATCTATCTACCTTTTAAAGGTATTCTATTACTAAGTAAGTCTACTAGATCCTAAGTATTTTATAAGTAACTCTAGTTTATCTACTTCTAGTTTTATAGTATAAAGCTATTTAGTACTAAAGTATTAATATTAGATATAGCCTCTTTATAATTAGTAAGCTTATTATTAATATTAGCTACTAGAGCTAGCTTATCTATATTATCTATATTATATAGATTATTTAGTTTATTAGATTCAGACTTATTTATTTTAAGACTATTAAGTCTAGTATTATTCGTATCTAGTTCTTCTAAGTTACTAGTCATAGTTAATATATCTTTATTAGACTTATTAATATCTATATTATTAGTCCTAATATTATTTACACTAGAATCGCTAAGATTAGACACGTAATTAGACACGTTTTTAATTCTAATCTTATTTATATCTAATCCTCTTAGATTAGAGTTCCTTCTATCTTCTAATAAGCTAGTATCTATATAATTACTATTATTTATTATATCTCTTATAGTATCTAAAAACTTATTTTCTATTATATATACGTTTTTAACCTAAATAGGTTTTTTAAGTATAATATTATAAAGCTTATATAAGTTTTTATTAAAGCCTATTAGTATAGCTTTATTAGCTTTTTTATCTAGCTTTTTAATACTATTTTATTTATTCTTATAATAAACTATAGAACTAAATATCTTTATATTACTTATATAAGGTTATTCCTTATATTTAAGTTTATAAGGAGTTTTATAGTCTAATTTAGAGTAAGGTGTTCTATTATATAGATAAGTAGCTATTAATATAGCTTCTCTTTAAAATATAAAGAGTAAGTTAGCCTAATATAAAAGATATCTAGCTTTATTAAGTATAGTATAATTTATTCTCTCTACTAAACTATTAGGTTTAAAAGTATAAATAAGTAATAATTAATATATTATTCTATATTCTTTTAAATAGGTATTAAATTTATTATTAACAAATTTAGTACTATTATCTCTACTAAATATTCTTATACGCTTATTATTTATATTATTTTCTTCTTTATTTTTAAATTCTTTAAAAGCTATAAAGGCCTTACTTTTACTTCTAAGTAATTTAACTTCTAAAAACCTAAAGTACTTATCTAGAAAGGTTATAAATTATTTATAGTTATTATAAGTATTAGGTTTTATAAGACTATATAGATCACTACTAACTTTTTCTAATAGACTAAAGACTCTACTACTTATTAGTCTATTTATCTTATTAGTAAATTTACCTTTAAAATAGTTTTTATAATTAATAATACTATTATCTATATCTTTATTAGATATAATATTATTATAACCTTTTATAATATTAATAATCTTATTTAATACTTATAGACTAATATATCTTAGTCTATTATATAGGTATAGTTTATTTATGTTTTTATACTTTATTATATTAAGTATAGTATTACTTAATATAGTATTTTTATATCTAAGAGGAATAATATCTAAATAATATAAGTTATCTATCTTATTACTTTTAGTTATAAGCTTATTTATTTTATTATCTTTAATATAGTAGTTATTAGAAGTAAATATAGTATAGGAATTTACTAATTTACTTTAACTTATTAGGTTATAGCCTAGCTTAGATATATATAAATAGTTTTTAAGTATAAAAGACTTAATAATATTATTATCTTTAAACCTAATATAAATAGAACTAACTCTCTTAATATTAATTGTTTTTACTTTACCTTACTTAACTAGTTTATTACTAGGCTTATAATCTATAAAATAGAGCTTATTATATATTATATATTTTATAGTAGTAGTATCTAGTATAAAATTAGATTTATTATCTATAGAGTTAGAGGTAGTAGTAAGAACCTATTTAGCTTATCTAGTATTTAACAAGGAGTTAAAGGTATCTATACTAGTATTAGTATTAGAGTTTATAGAGTTTTTATTTTAAGTATTATTTACCTCAAAGTCTAGATTATCTAAGCTAATATTATCTATCCTCTCTATTATTAATAACTTAAGTATTATTATAATCGAGGTTAGTAAATATAATATCGACGTTTATATCTCTTTTATCTTAAGATAAGCTCTTTTCTTCTCTTTCTTTATTAGGACTAGCTCTAAGTATACCCTTTTTAAATACGAAGCCTTTAAGTGCTTTTTATAGATTAAGATAGTAACACTTATTTATAAAGTACTATACTACCGAACCGCTATTTGCTTAACACTAATTCGACTCCGATTTGACTCTGATTTAACTCCGATTTAACTCTAGTTTAAATTAAGGTCAACCTAGGGTCGGATTAGTATTAGAGTAGTTCTATTAGCTCGGAACTAATTTAGAACCGATTTAGAACTAGTTTAGAACTAGTTTAGAGAGGTTCTACTAGTTTAGAGCTGATTTAGAACTAGTTCTAAACTAGTTTAGAGAGGTTCTACTAGTTTAAAGCTAGTTTAGAACTAATTTAGAGCTAGGTCTAAAAGAGAGCTAAATTAGTTTCTTAATCTATAACACCTTAAACGTATCTAATCTAGAGTTAACTTTATATAAATAGTTCTAAACTAGTTTAGAACTAGTTTAGAACTAGTTTATAACTAGTTCAGAACTAGTTTAAAATAAGGTTAGAGCTAGTTTTAGGCTAGTATTGAAAAAGAATTAAGAATAAAAGAGCTTAAAAAAGAGCTTAAAAAAGAGCTTGAAAAAGAGCTTAAAAAAAGAACTTAAATTTGAAATCACGTGATTAGGCGTATATTACGTAGCTATACTACTCTTATATAATATGCTTAAATGCCTAAGTCCTGCTTCTACTAATTCTATTAATTCTACTAATTATTCTACTAATTATTCTACTAATTATTCTACTAAATATTCTACTAAATATTCTACTAACCTAAATAACGTTATCTTTGTATATATACCTCGATATAATTAGTTTAATTAGTTAGTTAGTTAGTTAGTTAATTAGTTAGTGAGTCGGTTAGTTAGTCGGTTAGTTAGTTAGTTAGAAACTATAAGGTATATATATTAGTTCTAGAAGTAAGAGTAGAAATAATATATACTATAAAAGTAATAGTAATAGCGATAGCGATAATATAGATGATAAATCTAATACTTCTAATTCGCTAGGTAACTAATTTAGAGCTTCTTATTTACTCTACTAAAAGTCTAACTATAAAATATACTTATATCGTCTAATATTATTCTACTACTATTTAATAACGTAGAATTAACTAAGGTAGTAAACGTAATAAATACAATATAGATTATAATACTAATAAGCAGCCTAATACTAAGTAATAAATATCATACGATAGTAATAGAGAGTTATTATTATTATCGTCGTTGTTATTATTAAAGTAAAGTATCGAAGTATTAAAGTATTAAAGTATCGAAGTTAAAGTCGAAGTCGAAGTTAAAGGTAGAGGTGGCCTATATATACGCTAAGCCTACTACGTAGCTAGTTATACGTAGTATACTATATTTAGTAAGAGCGACCCTGATATAAAAGCTACGCCCTACTATATAACCTACTTTAGTTATATAACTTTTATTTTTTTATATACTTATAGCTTTAATTTTAAGGATTATTAATATATAATTACTAATTAAAGTTAATATATAAAAAGTTACTTAAATCGTGTTTGAAAAAAAAAAACACTCTTTTTAGACTTTTTATTTTTTCTTCTAAGTACTTTTTAAGTATTATTATACTACTAAGATATAGCTAGTATATACTAAAATAAGTATTAGTTATAATAGAATAGCTTAAGCTACTTAGAACTACTTAGAATAAGTTTAGAATAGGTTTAGAACCTCTCTAAATAGGATCTAAACCTTAGAACCTCTCTAAATAGAATTAGAACCTTAGAATCTATTAGAACCCCTCTAAACTATAGCTAGCTATAGCTCTAATTAATTTAACGATTTAGAATAGGTTTAAAACCTCTCTAAATAGGATCTAAACCTTAGAACCTCTCTAAATAGGTTTAGAACCTCTCTAAATAGAATTGGAACCTTAGAATCTATTAGAACCCCTTTAAACTATAGCTAGCTATAGCTCTAATTAATTTAACAATTTAGAATAGGTTTAGAACCTCTCTAAATAGGATCTAAACCTTGGAACCTCTCTAAATATGATTAGAACCTCTCTAAATAGGATTAGAACCTTAGAACCTCTCTAAATAAGATCGGATACTATATTAACTCTTACTTAAGCTATTAAAATCGATTTAATACTGATTTAAACTAGTTTTGAGTAAAAGCGAGCGGGCATATACGTCTTTATATAAAGTTAACTCTAGATTAAATATGTTTAAGGTATTATAGATTAAGAAACTAAGTTAGCTCTAGTTCTAAACTAGCTTTAAACTAGCTCTAATCTAGCTCTAAACTAGTTCTAAACTAGTTCTAAACTAGTTCTAAACTAGTTCTAAACTAGTTTTAAACTACTTAGAACATAATCTAACCCTAGTTTAACTTTAATTTAAATCAAAGTCGATTTAGAGTTGAATTAAGGTTAAATTAGAGTTTATAAGAATAGTTATATAATAAAGTAGTTAAGAAGTAAATATATATAAATATGAAGATATAAGTATATATATATGTTTAAGTCTTTTTAGTATTCTAAAAGGCTCCTTATATAGACTAAAGGCTTAGTAGTCTTAGTATATAGAACCAGGTATAGAATTAGGTCTATAGTATATAATATCTACTAAGGTAGTAGACTTATACTAATCTAGCGATTTCTTTATACTTTTAAGATAAAGAGCTAAAACAAAGGATCCTTTATTTTAGGTCTATATATCAACGCGTTATTCTAGAGCGCCTCTAATATATTATAGAGGCGCGGTTATATAATACACTTATTAGGCTTACTAAATAGGCTAAAAAAGATTAAGTACGTAATCCTAAGTAGCTTATAACATAAGTTATAAATTATTTATAATAATTTTATTATCTTAGACTTAAATACTTTAAATCCTTAACTTATTAATCTTATATTATTATATATATTATATACTCTTATAAAATAGATATATATATTAAGTACTATATCTATCTTATATTATTATATATATTTTTAGCTATCTTTAAGATTAAGACTTTTAATAAATATATTATACTTAGTCTTATTTAAGCCTTTTATAAAGCTATTAGCTATATTATCTTTTATACTAATATATACTAGTATTATTCAACTACTATCTATTACTTCTCTTATAAAGTAATATATAATATTAATATACTTTATTCTTTTATAAAACTTAAGATTATTAGCTAGTTTCTAAGCTAGTTTACTATCAGTTAGAAGAGTAAGTATAGTAATAGTATTATTAGTTATAAGTTTATTAAAGTAGTCGAGTAGGTTATTTAAGTAGAGTACTTCTTTAACTACTTCTTTATAAGCTATATATTTAGCTTTATAGCTAGATATAGTAACGGTTTTCTATAATATAGTATTCTAGCTAATAATATAGTTATTTATATATATAATATAGCTACTAGTGCTTTTTCGACTTATAATATAACCTTTCTAATCTGTATTAGTAAAGGCTTTTAAGTCTAGTCTATTATCTATAGTATTATAGTATAGTTCTAGAGTAGGCTTCTAATTTAAGTATTTCTATATTCTTTTTAAAGCTTTAAGTAAGCTATACTAGGATTCGACATAAATCTAGTATATCTATTAACTACAAAGGTAATATTAGGTCTAGTTTTAGTACTAAAGTATATTAAAGATTCTACTTCTTATTAATAGGTAGTAATATCGTCTTTAGTAGCTTAGTCTTCGTTTTTATCTAAGTATAAGCCTAGTTCTATAAGTGTAGATATAAGAGTTAGTTTATCTTTATTAAATTCAGTCTTAATATTAGCTAGATATTAATATTAGCCTAGATAATCTAGACTTTAAGGTAAATAATACTAAAAACAAAAACTCTATAAACTCTAATACTAATACTAATATAGATACCTTTAACTTCTTATTAAATACTAGACAAGCTAAATAGGTTCTTACTACTACTACCTCTAACTCTATAAATAATAAATCTAATTTTATACTAGATACTACTACTATAAAATATATATTATATAATAAGCTGTATTTTATAGATTATAAGCCTAGTAATAAACTAGTTAAGTAGAGCGAAGTAAAAACAATTAGTATTAAGAGAGTTAGTTTTGTTTATATAATAATATTATTAAGTCTTTTATACTTAAAAACTGTTTATATATACGTATAAGCTCACTCGCTTTTACTTAAACCTAGTTTAAATCAGTATTGAATCGATTTTAATAAGTTCGGAATAAGTTCTAAATAGGTTCTAAATAGATTCTAAATAGATTCTAAAAGGTTCTAAACCTATTTAGAACCTATTTAGAGAGGTTCTAAACCTATTCTAAACCTATTCTAAGTAGTTCTAAGTAGCTTAAGCTATTCTATTATAACTAATACTAGCCTTAGTATATACTAGCTATATCTTAGTAGTATATTAATATCTAAAAAGTACTTAGAAGAAAAAATAAAAAGTCTAAAAAGAGTGTTTTTTTTTTTAAAGACGATTTAAGTAGCTTTTTATATATAACTCTTATATATTTTTTATATTCTAGTAGTCTTTAAATTTAGAGCTATTAGTATATAAAATTAGTAAGTTATATAACTAAAGTAGGTTATATAGTAGAGCGTGGCTTTTATACTAGAGTTACTCTTACTAAATATAGTACGCTATATATAACTAGCTATATAACTACTAAGACCTAGTATATAAGCTACTCTCACTTTTAAATTTAATAACTTTAACACTTCGACTTTAACACTTTAACTTTAATACTTTGATATTAACACTTTAATAATAATAACAACGATAACGATAATAACTCTCTCTCTTTATTATATTATATTTATTACTTAGTATTAGGCTACTTATTAGTATTATAATCTATGTTATATTTATTATATTCGCTACCTTAGTTAATTCTACGTTATTAAATAATAATAATATATCTCTTATTTTTTAAACTATCGAACTTTTAATAGAGCGAATTAGAGCTCTTAAATTAGTTACTTAGTGAATTAGAAGTATTAGATTTATTACCTACGTTATTATTATTACTATTAATATATACTATTTCTACTCTTACTTTTTAAACTAACGTACGTGCTTTATAGTTTCTAACTAACCGAATAATCTAACTAATTATATTAAGGTATATATATAAGGATAACGTTATTTAGGTTAGTAGAATATTTAGTAGAATAATTAGTAGAATAATTAGTAGAATAACTAGTAGAGTTAGTAGAATTAGTAGAATTAGTAGAATTAGTAGAATTAGTAGAATTAGTAGAATTAGTAGAATTAGTAGAATTAGTAGAATTAGTAGAATTAGTAGAATTAGTAGAATTAGTAGAATTAGTAGAATTAGTAGAATTAGTAGAAGTAGGACCTAGGCATTTAAGTATATTATATAAGAGTAGTATAGCTAAATAATATATACCTTTTTATATAATTTTAAATTTAAGTCCTTTTTCAAGCTCTTTTAATTCTTTTTCAATACTAGCTTAAAACTAGCTTAAAACTAGTTCTAAGCTAGTTCTAAACTGGTTCTAAACTAGTTTAGAACTAAAGTCGACTCTAAATTAGATACGTTTAAGGTGTTATAGATTGTAAGAATGGTCACGTGATGAAGCAGTCAGGGAGTGAATATGTATGAATTGTATGTATATATGAATGTGTAGGTATATGTGTGTGTATACCTTATTTTTATCTTTTCGGTGTGCTAAAGGCCTCCTTATATAGACCAAAGGCTTGGCAGTCTTGGCGCGCGGAACCAGGTGTGGAATTAGGTCCGTAGCACGCAATATCTACTAAGGTGGTAGACTTATACCGATCCGGCGATTTCTTTATACTTTTAGGATAAAGCTAAAACAAAGGATCCTTTGTTTTAGGTCCACATATCGACGCGTTGCTCTAGAGCGCCTCTAACACGTTATAGACGCGTGGTTATATAACACACTTATTAGGCTTACTAAATAGGCCTATATAAGATTAAGCACGTGATCCTAGGTAGCCTATAGCGTAAGTTATAAATTATTTATAATAATTTTATTATTTTAGACTTAAATGCTCTAAATCCTTAACTTACTAATCTTATATTATTATATATATTATATTCCTCTGTAAGGTAGATATATATAGTAAGTACTATATCTATCTTATATTATTATATATATTTTTAGCTATCTTTAAGATTAAGACTTTTAATAAATATATTATACTTAGTCTTATTTAAGCCTTTTATAAAGCTGTCGGCTATATCGTCTTTTATACTAACATATACTAGTGTTATTTGACCACTATCTATTACTTCTCTTATAAAGTGATATATAATATCAACATGCTTTATTCTCTTATAAAACTTAGGATTATTAGCTAGTTTCTAAGCTAATTCACTATTAGTTAGAAGAGTAGGTGTAAGAGTGGTCACGTGATGAAGCAGTCAGGGAGTGAATATGTATGAATTGTATGTATATATGAATGTGTAGGTATGTGTGTGTGTACAGGTCTTTTCGGTGTCCCAAAGGCCTCCTTATATAGACCAAAGGCTTGGCAGTCTTGGCGTACAGAACCAGGTGTAGAATTAGGTCCGTAGTACGCAATATCCACTAAGGTGGTGGACTTATACTGATCCAGCGATTTCTTTATACTTTTAGGATAAAGAGCTAAAATAAAGGATCCTTTATTTTAAGTCCACATATTGACACGTTACTCTAAAACGCCCCTAATACATTATAAACACGCGGTCACATAACACACTTATTAAGCTTACTAAATAGGCCTATATAAGATTAAGCACGTAATCCTAAGTAGCTTATAGTACAAGTTATAAATTATTTATAATAATTTTATTATCTTAGACTTAAATACTTTAAATCCTTAACTTGCTGATCTTATATTATTATATATATTATATTCCCCTGTAAGGTAGATATATATATTAAGTACTATATCTATCTTATATTATTATATATTTTTAGCTATTTTTAAGATTAAGACTTTTAATAAATATGTTATGCTTAGTCTTATCTAAGCCTTTTGTAAAGCCGTTGGCTATATTGTCTTTTGTACTAATATGTACTAGTGTTATTTGACTACTATCTATTATATCTCTTATAAAGTGATATGTAATATTAATATGCTTTGTTCTCTTATGAAATTTAGGATTATTAGCTAGTTTTTGAGCTGATTTACTATTAGTTAGAAGAGTAGGTATAGTAGTAGTATTATTAGTTATGAGTTTATTAAAGTAGTCTATTAGGTTATTTAAGTAGAGTACTTCTTTAACTACTTCTTTATAAGCTATATATTTAGCTTTATAGCTAAATATAGTAACGGTTTTTTATAATATAGTATTCTAGCTAATAATATAGTTATTTATATATGTTATATAGCTACTAGTACTTTTTTAACCTATAATATAACCTCCCTAATCTGTATTAGTAAAGGCTTTTAGGTCTAGTCTATTATTTATAACATTATAGTATAGCTCTAGAGTAGGCTTATAATTTAGATATTTCTATATCCTTTCTAAAGCTCTAAAGTGAGCTATACTAGGATTAGATATAAATCTAGTATATCTATTAACTATAAAGGTAATATTAGGTCTAGTTTTAGTATTTAGGTATATTAAAGACTCTACTTCTTATTAATAGGTAGTAATATCGTCTTTAGTAGCTTAGTCTTTGTTTTTATCTAAGTATAAGCCTAGTTTTATAAGTATAGATATAAGGGTTAGTTTATCTTTATTAAATTTAGTCTTAATATTAGCTAGATATTTATTTTAATTTATAGTAAGTATTTGATTATTAATATTATGCTTTATTTCTATTCTTAAGAACTAGTTTATAAGGCCTAAATACTATATTTTTAAGACCTTACTTATATTAGATATAATATTATCTATGTTTTTCTTATTAGGTCTAGTTATTATTAAGTCATCTATATAGTATATAATAATAACTTTAGTAATTCTATTAATAAAAATGCCTTAATCATATAGTAAGACTATAAAGCCTAGCTTAGAATAAATGTCTAATAGATATTTATACTATAGCCTAGATAATTATTTTAGCCTATATAAGGCCTTATTAAGTTTATAAACCTTATTATCTACTTTAAAGCTTATAAGTTATATAACATAGATATCTTTATCTATATTAGTATATATAAATGCGTTTTTAATATTATATTAATATAAATACTATTTATTTATTATAGTTAGTAAAAATACTAGTTTATATGTCTCAAGTCTACATATAGTAGAGAACGTTTCTAAGTAATTAATATCTAAAACTTGATTAAATCCTTATACTACTTACCTAGTTTTATATTTTATAATATTATTATTAAAATCGGTTTTAATTTTATATACCCACCTACCTTTTAAAGGTATTCTATTACTAGATAAGTCTACTAGATCCCAAGTATTTTGTAACTCTAGTTCGTCTACTTCTAGTTTTATAGTATAAAGCTATTTAGTACTATTAATATTAGATATAGCCTCCTTATAATTAGTAGGCTCATTATTAATATTAGCTACTAGAGCTAGCTCGTCTATATCATCTATATTATATAGATTATTTAGTTTATTAAATTCAAGCTTATTTATTTTAAGACTATTAAGTCTAGTACTATTCACGTCTAGTTCTTCTAAGTTACTAGTCATAGTTAATATATCTTTATTAGACTTATTAATATTTATATTATTAGTCTTAATATTATTTATACTAAAATCGCTAAGATTAGATATATAATTAAACACGTTTTTAATTCTAATCTTATTTATATCTAATCCTTTTAGATTAGAGTTCCTTTTATCTTCTAGTAGGCTAGTATCTATATAATTACTATTATTTATTATATCTCTTATAGTATCTAAAAACTTATTTTCTATTATATATATGTCTTTAACCTAAATAGGTTTTTTAAGTATAATATTATAGAGCTTATATAAGTTTTTATTAAAGCCTATTAGTATAGCTTTATTAGCTTTTTTATTTAGCTTTTTAATACTATTTTATTTATTCTTATAATAAGCTATAAAACCAAATGTTTTTATATTACCTATATAAGGTTATTCCTTATATTTAAGTTTATAAGAAGTTTTATAGTCTAATTTAGAGTAAGGTATTCTATTATATAAATAAGTAGCTATTAATATAGCTTCTCTCTAAAATATAAAGGGTAAGTTAGCTTAATATAAAAGATATCTAGCTTTATTAAGTATAGTACGATTTATTCTCTTTACTAAACTATTAGGTTCAAGAGTATAAACAGATAATAATTGATATATTATTCCATGTTCTTTTAAATAAGTATTAAATTTATTATTAATAAATTTAATACCGTTATCTATATTAAATATTCTTATACACTTATTATTTATATTATTTTCTTCCTTATTCTTAAATTCTTTAAAAGTTATAAAAGCCTTACTTTTACTTCTAAGTAATTTAACTTCTAAGAACCTAGAGTGCTTATCTAGAAAGGTTATAAAGTATTTATAGTTATTATAAGTATTAGGTTTTATAGGACTATATAGATTACTACTAACTTTTTCTAATAGACTAAAGACTCTACTACTTATTAGTTTATTTATTTTATTAGTAAATTTACTTTTAAGATAGTTTTTATAATTAATAATACTATTATCTATATCTTTATTAGATATAATATTATTATAACCTTTTATAGTATTAATAATCTTATTTAATACTTATAGACTAATATATTCTAGTCTATTATATAAGTATAGTTTATCTATATTTTTATACTTTATTATATTAAGTATAGTATTACTTAATATAGTGTTTTTATATCTAAGAGGAATAATATCTAAATAATATAAGTTATTTATTTTATTACCTTTAGTTATAAGCTTATTTATTTTATTATCTTTAATATAGTAGTTATTAGAGGTAAATATAGTATAGGAATTTACTAATTTACTTTAACTTATTAGATTATAGCCTAGCTTAGGTATATATAAACAGTTTTTAAGTATAAAAGACTTAATAATATTATTATCTTTAAACCTAATATAAATAGAACTAACTCTCTTAATACTAATTGTTTTTGCTTTACTCTACTTAACTAGTTTATTACTAGGCTTATAATCTATAAAATAGAGCTTATTATATATTATATGTTTTATAGTAGTAGTGTTTAGTATAAAATTAGATTTATTATCTATAGAGTTAGAAGTAGTAGTAATAAGAACCTATTTAGTAGTAAGAACCTATTTAGCTTATCTAGTTTTTAATAAGGAGTTAAAGGTATCTATACTAGTATTAGTATTAGAGTTTATAGAGTTTTTATTTTTAGTGTTATTTACCTTAAAGTCTAGATTATCTAAGCTAATATTATCCTCTCTATTATTAATAACTTAAGTATTATTATAATCGAGGTTAGTAAATATAATATTAACGTTTATATCTCTTTTATCTTAAGATAAGCTCTTTTCTTCTCTTTCTTTATTAAGGCTAGCCTTAAGTATACCCTTTTTAAACATAAAGCCTTTAAGTACTTTTTATAAATTAAGGTAGTAATACTTATTTATAAAGTATATAGCCTACTTATAATAGATATAGTATTTCTCTTTTATAATCTTATAAGGCTTCTTTCCTTTATAGTTCTTATAAGGTATAAAGCTTATAAAAGCTTCTTCTTCTTTAGACTCTTATTTTTTAGACTTATCTATAAGATTAAAGAATAAGTTCTCTATAATATAGGTATTAATATCGTTTTATAAGAATTAAGTTATATTAGATATAATATTCTTATAATCCTTGCTTAGATTATTAAATACCTAGGCTATAACTACCTATCTAGGTAGTTCTATACCTTTAGCTCTTAATTAATTACTAAGATATTTAACCTTATTAAAGTATTCTTCTATAAAAGAGAACCTCTTTAAAGAGGTATTAAAAAACTCTCTATATAGTATAAATTTAGAAGAGAATCCTTTAAGACTATAAAGGTTCTTAAGTACGTCCTAAGCTGCTTTAGCATTATTCTTATCTTAAATTTATAGAAGCAGGCTATCTTCTATAAATAATATTATATTACTTAATACTTTACGTTCTTATTTAAGGTCACCTTTAATATAAGACATAATCGATTCGATTTGTCCTTCCTTAGTAAGGAAAGCCTTAGTATATATAGCCTAGACTTTATAATTCACAAAGCCCTTAAGCTTCTAAATACTTATATGTTTATCGTAGGAAGGCATTACTACTATATAAGAATAGTCACATAATAAAGCAGTCAAGGAGTAAATATATATAAATTATATATATATATAAATATATAAGTATATATA
>LLCB01000576.1:0-20959 GCA_001414345.1 Hymenoscyphus infarciens | reverse complement strand
ATAGAGAGGGGGAATTTAAATTAGAAATTATTCTCTTTTATACTTATAGAAAGTAACATTTTACGATTTACGATTTCCTATTTGCGATTTAGTTAATCCGACTTTTTGGTGCATTCAGGATGCCGTAATACGGGATACTGTACGTAATAACTATCGAAGGGCAAAAACAAAAAGAGCAGAAAGTTAGATGGCGCTACAGTAAACAGCACTTTTTTTTTTTCGGTGGAGTTCTTCCTATGGCTTGAATCAAAATACCGGCATCATGGGGTAGTTCCATGATTACCATTTTGCTGCAGTGTATGTGGCAGTTCGAGTCTCGAAGAGCATGGGATTCTTATCTTTAAGACCCGCCAACGAACGTCGAAATATGTTTGCGAAAATTAAGCAGCAGAGGTGCCGAAGTGATAGCTTTAAAGGAACTTGCAAAATAAAAATTCACGCTCGTCACGAAAAAACACCCACACCCCCCAGAAACCATAAAAGAATTCAATTCTCTATTCTACCCACCACAACCCACACACCTAATTTTTATCCCTACTCCAACGCCTTAACCCCCCAAACCTTCAGAGCAGCATCACCCCCCGTACTGACCACCTTCTCCCCAGTTCCCACCCAACAAACCCCATAAACCCCATCCTTATGCGCATTCGCAGCCTTAACCCTCTTCCCCGGCGCCTTCAAACTCCACACAAAAACATTAGTATCAAGTCCCCCACTGACCAGATGACTCCCCTCCTTATTCCACGCAAGACAAGTAACTCTCGCTGTATGAGCGGAGAAACGATCAGTTTTGACAGCCCAGGATGAGGTGTCAAAGACGATGATTTTACCACTCGAAGTGCCTGCTGCTAGGAGAGAGCCTGAAGGGGTGAAGGAGAGAGATGTGATTTGGGAGGTTGCGTTTGTGAGGGTTTCTTTTGGTGTGAGTTTGTGAGCGCTATCGATTGTGTAGATGCGGACGATATTCGCGTCGTCGCCCACTGCCAGTGTGCTTCCCGAGGCAGCGATGGATGCTGGTGTGAAGTCTTTCGTAGGGAAATTGCCTACGGGTTTATCGTTTGAGAAGATATCGATTCCTGATGTTGTAGCGACGAATATCCGGCCGTCCGCGGAGGCAACACCCTTTGGTTGAGCGGATAGTTTCGCTGCTTCGCCTAAGAAGGTGTTGCTTGAGACATCTGCGATGCGGAGGGTGTCGTCCCAGCCAACGCTATAAGCTCTGCTATCCGTAGTTGTGAATCCGGAGACTTGGTTGGAGTGTGTTTGGCCCTCTGCAGCGGAACCAATACCCGAGTTGCTATCCCAAGAACAGACTCGACCATCGAAACTCCCAGTCCAGAAAGTCTGACCTCTGGGTCCCTCGCTTGAACCTAGAGCAGTTACACTCCGATTGTGTCCTTGGACGACTTTCGTAGGTGTCTGACTTCCTTCAACGAGGTAATTCAGATCACCTGCCAAGTTGAGACTGACAACCATCCCATCACTCCTTCCAGCAGGCCACACAACACCAACCTGGTGATCGGGGATACTAACATTTCCCTCACCCCCAAATCGCCAAGTCTGAACTGCCTTTCCAGCTTCCACATCCCAAAGTTTAACAGTCTGATCCGCACTAGCAGTAACAAACCTCTTACTATCCCTCGCCCAAGAAACCCCAAAAATACTCCCCTTATGTTCTCCCTCCCCAATCTGGCTTGTAGCCTCCCCCGTCTTCCCATCATACAACTGAATCCTCCTATCCGCACCAACACTCACCAACTGATTCCCATCCGGCGAAAAGCCAACCCCATAAATGAAACCCTTATGCAATCCCCCAAGTTTCGTATTATATTTAAACGGCGCTCCATGAAGGAAAACCATCGAACTATCATCCGACCCCGTCGCAGCCCTAAGAGGGCGTTGTTGCCTCAAAGAAACCGAATTAATAACCTTTGAGTGTCCGCTGATTTCGCCGACGGAATTCCCGCTATCGGCTGTGATGCAGTGACCGAATCGTTCGCGGCCGTCGCCTACTGCGATTATACGTTGGGAGTCGCCGTCCCAGGCTATGTCGTTTATGCGGCCGGAGATGATGTGGTATTCTCCTATTGTCGTGACAATTAGTATACATATACCCGAGTTTGAAGGGAGGGAAAGGGAAAGTACCCTTCGTATTCACGCCCTCCACCGCATCCCAGACCTTCACAGCTCCAGAGACATCCCCAGAAGCGACATAGTACCCGGAAGGCGAGAAACGGGCAACGGTCGTTTGGGCGGTATGGTTGGTATATTGTTTGCTCTGCGATGGATCGTCGAGGGAACGGAGAAAAATCGATTTGCCAGACTATCATTCTCTCATCAGTAACTTGTTCTGTAACAAGGGGGATGAATCCAAACTCACAGCGTATGCTATTCGTTCACCTTTTGGATCGGTGGAGAGTTGTGTTGGACGACCACGTTCCGTACTAGGCGCAGCCGCGAGAATCTTTTCAATTGTGACGGACATCTTGATTGTTTTTCTAGAGATCAAATTATGGAGTTGAGGTTATGAGGAGAAGCTGGTTTTGGTGAGGGGCAGTAAAGCTCAAACCAAGGCTGACGCACGTAAATGCAAGAGCGAGGCTGTGAGAGTGGCATAAATCTTGGCACCCCCCCTTCATCACCATGGTAGGTTTTGGAGATTGATTGCTCTGAACGAGTATGAGATGTAAAAAAATGAGATAATACTATCCAATGGTACGTTCGATTGTAGTAAATATATGTATATTGGTACAAAAAAGGAGCCTTCGCCTCCAGGGTATCGTCCTCCACGCAGAATCCAATCCATACGCCCTGCTTACCATGCTCCTTTCTAGGCCATCTTCCATTTGTACAGAATTAGCACTGTACAGAGGGTACGAATCATTGAAAACTCCATAAACGCCATGCAAGCCATGCAAATGCACCCTTGTAAATGACAAAAGCCCGCCCAATTTCCACATAGCGCCGAATGCTCCAAATGTCATAAACAAAGCAAAAAAAAAAACTCTTAAGCCCCGATAGCCAAACAGGAGTCAAGTAGGTTGTCGAGATCAGTCTTGTCTTCCGATTCTCCTCCCATCCACCCTGACTCAATGTCTGGCTCGTAAGCATGGCCGTTGACTCCATTGACTGGTTCGGCTGTATTCATCCCTCCCATTTCAATGTCCCCATCAAGCTCTATCACATCGGCTGGAGCATATCCTTCGAGGAAGGAATAGTCATTCCATGCTTCCAGCTCTCCTTCTCGGTAGCCGAATATAATTTGTTCCACGATCACTGGCATTTGTCCCAAGCCACAGTCGCCAATTTCGAGGGCAGTTCGAACGTCGGCCATACCCAGGGGAGCTCGTTCGCTTGCGGCCTTGGCTTCGATCGGTAAAAGTCCCCCTTTATCTCGCTGTATTTCACCGCGCATCCATGCCTCTTCTTCCCTCTCGAGTTGAATTCGGTATTTGTGTGTCTGAACCCAAGTGGCACCACCTCCTGTGCCAGCGCTGCCAGCAGTACCTGGTCCGTTTGTCCTGGTTTTACTAAATATCGAGGAGAGGACTTCTTTCAAATATGTTTCCGTAGCCACAGACATGAAATGAGCGGCGTCATTGACATGCCCGGAGGTGAGACCGCCTTCGTAGCATATGGGTAGCATTCGAGATTCGATATTTTGCATATCCGGGAATTCGCCCGATTCCACGGCTAGCGTTTGGGCGTATCTTTTGCGAATTTCGAGGTCCCAGTCTAGGAATTAGTTTAGCATATATATATATAATGCGATGCCAGAAAGGAACATACTCGTCTTATTTAGACCACCAGCACTCGCAGGTACAGGTTCAACGATCCTGGGAGCCTTGGGGCGACGATGCTCCCCAAACACAGTCGCAAAAGCATCCTGAGGGTCAAACTATGACACTCCAGTCAGTAAATTCCAGAAAAAAAAGACCATATGATCCCCCTACCTCATTCTGACTTAAGTCTTTGAGTCGCCTGCGATCCCTACTAGGCAATTGCATCACCTCCGTCTTGAGCCTTTGTTCCGCAGCATTGCCAGTAACTGGTTTACTTCCGATCCCCACGGTTGGCTTTTCGTTTGCGCTGACCCAACTGGCGACGCCATGGTCTGGCATTTCGCGGGTGACATTTGCGTATATGGCAGCAATAAGCTGATTATGACAATGTTCAATTTCGCCGCCTGGGGTAACCAGGAAATGATCGATTTGTTTTGATAGTTCGGATTGGTCCAGCGCACCTAGAGAGGGCTGATGTTAGTGATGGGATGCAGAGAAACTCGTAGAAATATAGGCAAGCACAAGCACAAGCACAAGCACACCTATCATGAATGCGCCAAAGGCCTTTGTATAAGTCTTCCAGTTCTCACTCCCAATGGCGGCTTTGAGACTCGCATAGAGCGGCTCGAGATCAATGCGGGGAGGGACATGATTGACTTTGATGACTTTGGGGACAATGGGCGCCGAGAGGGTTTTGGGAGGTAATATGGGGGTGGTTGAGATGGCGGCGGGCCTGCTGAGGAGGGCGGCTGGGTCGATGTCGGGCATGGTGAGAGGAGAGAAGAGAAGCCTTTAAGAGTCGCGCGCCTGGTCTGGTGCGGCCGATGAAGCGCGACTGGAAATGGAATCAAGGTCCCATGAAAAGCGCTCTGCCAGCCAGACGAATCTAGCGATGCGAGATGGAGATGAGCCAGCGCTGGTTGCGGTGGTGAGAGATGGAGATGGAGATGGAGATGGTCTTCTATATCTGCTCTTTTGCTCTTTTGCCCTCTTGCGCTCGCTGGTTGTGACGTCTGGATGCCTGAGGTGGAGACGGGAATTTGCTGGAGGTCCCGAGGGGTCAAGGTTCGCGTCGGCGCGTTATCCTGAACCCCAGCCTAGGTATTCAAGTACAACAACACTCTTTCAAGATCCCAAGAAAAGAATTATTTGCCCATCCACCCTCGCTACCATGCGACCATGTCGTCCTCCAAAAACCATCGAATCGACAAAGGCGTCGCCAGTCTAGTTTCGAAACTGCTAGTCAAGATTCCTGGCGAGAGCAGAGAGGACGAAGAGGAGAGGAGAGAGAATGAGGTGGTATTCGTAAAGGAGATCTTGGAGAGGCATGTTGAAACTCTGCCGTTCAATAGGCATATCCGCTGATACAGTCAAAGTCACTCCAAAGGTTCTGCCGTGGAGGCAGATGTGCATCAAGCCTCGGACCTAATAAAGAAACGATTAATACAAACCAACTCCAGCCCCGAAAAGGCTCTCCGATTTACGAATCTCTACAGCAGACTCCTCTCCATTCCCGCAATCAACCAAAAATGGGCGGTCCTATACTTCTTATACCAGCTTGGAGACAATCAACAAAGATCCCCACCCACGTTGACCAGCCCATTTAAAAGTCCGGTCAAGACAAATCGAGAAAGCAAGAGCTTGACTTATGGGCCGCCGAAATCCCCAGATTATGCCTCACAGAGGCAGGAGAACCCTTTCAAGGAAGCCTTTGCGCCAGAAGGAATCAAGAAACTTCCAGCACGGGAAGGAGGTCAGCGGGATAGGAAAGAGGAAGAACAAATATTCGCAAAAACACCGGCTGCACAGCGAGAAGATGTCGCCCTGAAAGCAGCATTGCTGGCAGAAAATTATGTCGAAATCAATCCATCAGAGGCTACATTACTTCGAGAATTACCATTCACACTCCAAGGGTTGTCTTCTACGAATTTAAGGTTTTCCGACGATGGCAGAACTTTGACGCTACCACCTACTTTGCCAGTACCGATTTTGTCTATGCTTCATACACTCGCCGAGCCAGCGTTGTTATACAAGGAGCTTTCCTTGTATGTACAAACTGTTGAAGGAGGACTTCTGGGGCAGAGTCTACGGGCTGCCATTTCGGGAGAGTTACGATTATATCTTGGACTGGTAGCAACGTTAGAAGGACAAATCCGTCGAGCTCTCGCATCTCTGGACGAGAACGAACCCCGAGGAGGTCTTGGAAAAGCTGGAGTGACGCTGAGGAGATGTGTAATCTGGACTCGCGACTCGACCTCCGGACTCCGACTGATGAGTTTGATCAGTGAGGAGTCGAAAAGTAAAAAAGGTGGACAACTCATATCTCTGATACACAGCTTTTCAATTTCTCATGGTGATCCAATGGTTGGAGCATTTGCAGAGCGTTTATTGGCACATGTGACGAGACCATTTTACGACATGTTACGACAGTGGATATACGATGGAGAGTTATCAGATCCACATTACGAATTTTTTGTGTCGGAGCAGGATCCAAATGCTGTGGTTGAAGCGCCGGATGGAAAATCTCGTGGAGGTGCAAGCAGTGTTTGGGAGGACAAATACAAACTGAATGAAGACTTGGTACCCAGCATCATCACCCAAGATTTTGCACAGAAAGTCTTCCTCATTGGAAAATCCCTGAATTTCATTCGACATGGCTGTGGAGATTCAGAATGGGTTGAAGAATATTCCAAAGCCGCATCAAAAGAATTACGATACGGCGATACCGCTACCTTGGAAGACTGGATAGACGAAGCCTACAAAACAACAATGGCCCGTCTAATCCATCTCATGTCCGCCAAATTCCACCTCTTCGAACACCTAAAAGCTCTCAAAAACTACATTCTCCTCGGACAGGGAGATTTCATCGCTCTTCTCATGGAATCTCTCTCCTCCAATCTCGACCGTCCAGCCGGCGCACAATACCGGCATACTCTCACAGCCCAACTTGAACACGCAATCCGTCATTCAAACGCACAATACGATTCTCCCGAAGTCCTACGTCGGCTGGACGCTCGCATGCTCCAACTGTCCCATGGCGATATTGGTTGGGATTGTTTCACACTGGAATATAAGATTGACGCCCCTGTTGATGTTGTTGTTACAGAATGGGGAAACAGACAATACCTCAAAGTCTTCAACTTCCTCTGGCGCATCAAGCGCGTAGAATTTGCCCTGGCAACCACATGGCGGAAATGCATGACGGGTGCTCGAGGGGTCTTGCAAGGAGGCAACAAAAATGTTGCCCAAGCTTGGAAATCTACGCGCGGTGTTCTCGCTGAGATGATACATTTCATCGGTCAATTGCAATACTACATCCTCTTCGAAGTCATCGAAAGTTCCTGGGACGAACTGGAAACGGCTGTTCATAAGGAAGGCTGTACACTTGATGATCTTATCGGAGCGCATACGAAATATCTCAATGCTATTACGCATAAAGGACTTCTTGGGGCGAAAAAGGCGAGGGGTCAGGAGAATGATAATCCATTCATGGTTCAACTGGGCGATATTCTAGCGCACATGCTCAACTATCGCGACGCAGTAGATGGTCTCTACTCCTGGTCTGTAGCAGATTTCACGGTCCGCCAGGGGATATCTGTACGCGCAGAACGACGGGAAGACGATGAAGGAATACTCATTCCTACACCGAAAACTGCTCGACGGGGACCGGCGCAGAATTTGAGTGATTCAACTCCTGGGCTGGGAGATGACAGTATCACGGATGAATTCCCGGTACTGCTTGAGAGGTTGCAACTGCTAGGGGGCAGTTTCAAGAAGATGGTTTGTGTGTTGCTTGGAGATCTGGCTTATCAGCCGGATGTGGATATGAGGTTCTTGGGGGTGGTTATGAATTTTAATGATGTTTATCAGGCTACGAGGCGGAAGAGTAGGGTGCCGAATGGGAGGGAGACGGGGAGGAGTTCTGTTAAGCCTTGAGGGTGAGACTTGAAGACTTTTCTCCTTTTGGGGATGAGAGGATGAGAGACATTGAGGGGGTTGGCGTCCGGGACTGGGGCGTTTTTTGGGATGGAGGGATGGCTGCTGTTTGCTCTCCTGTTTTACGTTTATGCATGAGGGCATGAAGGTATGAGTTTTTGTTGATGATACCATTTTGTTGTCGGTAGCAACACTGAAATTAAGAATGAGGAATTTTGCATTACCTTGACTCCCAGAGATGTCGCGACGGAAGTTCAGGACTGCCCCAAAAAAGAAGGTATGTTGCACATCGCACTTTTCGCATTATCTCTTTTGTCAATTAATTTCGGGTTTTGTTGCGCATCGCATTTTTCGCATTGTTCCAAAGGTCCAAAGATAATTTCAAGGAAATTGGGAGATCTGATGAAATTGTAATTTATGATTTATCAATTTCGTCTGAAAGGGGTTTTGTTGCACATCGCTCTTTTGAAATTGTCCTAAATATTTCGGTAAAACGAACAAAGATTAGATGAAATTAGTTTTTTGGATTCTTTAATTTTATCGTCTGAAGAGGGTTTTGTTGCACATCGCATTCTGGAGATTGTCTCAATTGTGTTGGCGTAATGAATGGAGATCAGATGAAATTTTGATTTCGTATATTTTAGTGAATTGTAGGGAAAGGGAAAGGAGGGAGTAAAGAGAAGCGACCACGAGTCTGATGATGAGAGGTGTTATCTCTGGCTTACTTGTGGATTACTCGCAGCTATCTTTTGGCCCCCAACAGTGCTTTTTGGCCCCCAAAATTGATGGTAGGTTTACTACTTGTTTAATAGCTTACCCGGTGGCTTAATTGAGGGCCAAAAAGATTGTTAGCTTACCCGCTGATTTACTGGTTTACTTGCATAGTTCTTTTCGGGTTACTAGTACCCGATGTTTGCGAGCTTACTCGTTCGTGGACGATTTTTGATAGCTTATCCTGTAGCTTCATAGCTTACTCGGTAGCATGTTTGGTGGCCAAAAAAGGTTACCATACCCCATGCTTGATGGCTTACTCGCAACCTTACTTTTAGCCCCCAACGATGTCTGTTGGCTTACTGGTGGGAGTTTGCCCTGGCTTGCAGAGGGGACGTATCACGTGAAACCCGGATAAGATCCACACACAGCCCAGGGCACCATGATAAGCCCGCCCCGATAAAAAAGATTCCTCTCATCCCACCAAAAAGTTCGCGACAGCCTCGAGCTCCCTCCAGTACCTCACAACCACCACCACAACAATGGGCAAACTCAAGAACCCCAAGCGCAACAGCGCGACAGGCGCCTCACCCTACGCCAAAGCCGAAAAAGCCACCAACAACGTCTTCAAATTCAACACCAACGTCGGCCAACACATCCTCAAGAACCCCGGTGTCGCAGAAGCCATCGTCGCAAAAGCCTTCCTCAAACCCTCTGATGTCGTTCTCGAAGTTGGACCGGGGACGGGGAATTTGACAGTCAGGATCCTGGAGAAGGCGAAGAAGGTTATTGCTGTGGAATTGGATCCTAGGATGGCGGCTGAGGTGACGAAGAGAGTCCAGGGTAGGCCGGAACAGAAGAGACTTGAGGTTTTGCTGGGGGATGTTATTAAGATGGAGACGTTGCCGCCGTTTGATGTTTGTATTAGTAATACTCCTTATCAGGTATGTATTCCCCTTCACTTTCTCTGCTCTTTGAATTTGGTTGGGTTGGATCGGCTGTGGATGGGATGAATGCTAACTGCGAAAAAAATCTAGATCTCCTCCCCCCTCGTCTTCAAACTCCTCTCCCTCCCCAACCCACCCCGCGTCTCCGTCCTCATGTTCCAACGCGAATTCGCCCTCCGTCTCACCGCTCGCCCAGGCGACTCCCTCTACTGCCGTCTCTCCGTAAACGCCCAATTCTGGGCCAAGATAACGCACATAATGAAAGTGGGAAAGAACAACTTCAAGCCTCCCCCACAGGTAGAATCCTCTGTCGTGCGCATCGAGCCGAAAATGGGGAGTGAGAGACCGGGTGTGAGTTGGGATGAATGGGATGGGATGTTGCGGATTTGTTTTGTTAGAAGAGGGAGGACGATGAGGGCTAGTTGGTTGGGTAGTCGAGAGGTATTGGGGATGTGTGAGAGGAATTATAGGGTCTGGTGTGCGATGAACAGTATTCCGCTTGATGATACACCTATGGCTGAGGGAGGGGAGGAAGAGGATGATGAGATGGAGGTTGATGATGCCCCACTACCTGCGAAGGATGAAGAGGAATGGGGAGGCATTGAGGGGGGTGATAATGACGATGATACGCCTGCTTTCTTTGCCGAGTTGAATGCGAAGAATCGGAATGCGCCCAAGACGCCGAGTAAGAAGAGGAAAACGAGGGTTGCGGAGTTGGTGAAGGAGAAGATTCGGAAGGTTTTGGAGGATGTGACGGAGTTGGCGGATAAGAGGGCGGGCAAGTGTGATGAGAATGATTTCTTGAGATTACTTTCTGCGTTTAATGAGGAGGGTCTTCATTTTGCATGATGAGAGGGAAATGATTGGGCATCTTTATTTGTTGGCATTTAGCAGGGTGTTTTGGGAGTCTTGCGGTACATGATCAAGATGTGTTTTTCCAAAGTTTTGATCATGTCTGTTACGAGGTTGGTGGGAGTTTTCAGAGCTGTCGAGCCCGTACTCGTATACACCTAGGGATTTCTTAGAATCTTTTCTCAAGATGCAACGAGAGAAGAAATCGACAGAATCAATCCGCCTGGAGAAGTTCAAGTGTTGGCGGGTTGGGAACTCCCTTCCACCACTTCGTCGGCAATACCGAAATACGATTTCGCAGATCTGAGAGTGGTGGGACAAAGGAAACTGTGAAGCACTGCACGCGCACCTATGTACCCCGTATTTGAAGGAAGCCAAGTATGTTTCGTTGCTTCTTGGTTCTCGAGTAGTGTAGGAAGGTGGCTCGCGGTGGACATTAAAGGCGGTAAATAAGCTACCTTTCTATATGGTTAAACCCCTTTAGCACTGATTGTTCTAAAACACATAGGTTGATAGTCTCAAATTGTTCCAAGTCTTTAGGATAATTTGCTTGAAATACCACGAAATACTTTGGAAGGTTGGAACAACGAAGGCGACGGATTTCCGGCCACTTTTAATGTCCATCGCTCGGGTGGTCAGAGAGGTTAAGCTACAATATTCCCTACTGCGCAGTACGACCATGAACGGGAATACACATATACATATACCCTGTATTCAAAGCAACCCATGTTTGGCTGAGAGATGTATGGTTCCTCGAATCTGGGGTAAGGCAACCAACTCCCGTCGGTAGTTGAGACGTTGCGTTTGTATTCCCCGAGTCGCAACTGCCGCACCAACATGGTGTCACGTGTCACTCGATGACGGCGTGTGTAACTCCGTATCGCTCTTCCCCTCCATGTACCAAGGTTGTATTTCCACGTTGGTGGTTGGGTTGGATGAGTTCCTCACTTCCTCCAGCCATCCGGGAGATGGTCAGCCACCGCCCTGTTTTGGGGAAAGAGGAATATCCACCACCACCACTGACATTGTTTCATGCGATGACGATGACGATGTTTGTAAGGTTAAGAGTTCCCCACAATTTGTTGGGGTTCTTTCCACATCGGGGGCGGATCTTTGATTGGGATTATCATCTCATCTGCCCACTTGGTACAGTAGTACAGTACTTGTACCTGCGAGATGGAGCCATACGAGGGAGATGGGCGAATAGGGTAATTAGGTCGTTTTTTGGTACGGGATGACAGGTGCAGATGAAAATCTTATATCTTGGGCACATCTTCGGATGTCTGTCCTATGTACCATTCCACATGGTTTTACGTGAGTGGTTTTACACACTACACACGACAAGACAGGACGAATCCTTGAGGCAGAATTCAATAAAGCTGCATTCTCCCCAGCCTTCGACTTGACCATCCGACCACTTCCTCTCCAACCACTTCCCCTCCAACCACTTCCTCTCCAACCACTTCTCCTCCAACCACCACCGCCAACATCACAGATATATCAAAGGCAGGAACCAACGGGGTAACACCAATCAGCTCCTTCCTCAACAACCATCATATCTTATCTCACAAACTCAAACCCTGTTCTAACCATCCTACATCCGACATCCGACACCCGACATCCGACACCCGACACCCGACATCCGACATCCGGCATCCCATCATCATCTTTTGATATTCCTCCCAAAAGCAATTGACTCCCACACCAGACAAGAGGTTGTCTTCAGTCATTACCTCAAAAATCATTGGATCAGTTTAATATATCCCACCTTCTAAACGTCCTCGAAAATCCTCAAACTCAGAGAGGCCGCAAATTGTGAAGACATTTCTCCGAGCAGCCAAAAAGAAACTCGATACTCAACATGGTCTCCTCAACGACCATCCTCCTAGGCTTTGCCTCCAGTACTCTCGCAGCTCTACTCCCCCGTCAAGTCACCCAATGCACATTCTCCCTCAACGCCCTGGGTCTCTCAGGAAATCCAAACATCAGACAAGACACAATCGGTCAACCAAAAATCGGCGGCACTTTCCCTCTCGGCTCCTACATCCTCGAGGAGAAGAGCCTGAGGGACTCACAAAAACACACGTGCATTATCTCCCCCAGCACCTCGCAACTTCAATGTACCCAAGGCGTTCCCCAGAATACGGTTTTCACTTTCTCGGATGATTTCCATATTTTGCATGGGGATGGTGCGAAATGGTTGGCTTGTCCTTCTGCGGGACCGGGGGATGATGGAAGTCAAGCTATCTTCGCCGACACGAAGGAAGATAAAACAGGCTGTTCCGAGATTGAACTTTTGGCAGGTGGTTTCGGCTGCGCAGTCCTTGGTCGTCCAGATCCAACGACGAGCTCGACAAGTGCTGCACGAACGGAACCAGCTTCCTACGCCAACACAACACCAAGAGCAGTCAACACCTCAACACCCGCAGTATCATGTCCTGGGGATATTGGGGGAGGCATATTCCAGTTCCCCCACCTCATTGTACCGACCTCCCTCACGAACCCGGATAAATCCTCAGGAAACTCATATACTGCGTATATCTCCGCTTCCAACACGACACTTTTCAACTTCGATATCCCCGCCGTCGAACCCTACCTTGGCACTTGCTCGCTTGTTTTCCAATTCCCCTATGGTTCTGATCTCAACCCCTACACGCCGAAATTCTATTTCTCGGGCTTGGAACAAGAAGGTTCAAATGGGGGTCTTGATTTCGCTCTACTCGATGGGGTCGCTAATGCTGGTACGACGTTTGCGAGTACGCCCAAGGTAGCTACTGATTATGGGAAGATCAAGATTATTCCGGGGACGAATTACACGATTGCGAATTTCCCTTGTCAGTCAGGGAAGACGGTCAGTTATTCTGTGGGGAGCGTGGGAGGTGTGGAGCTGGATTTTTTTCAGGATAGTAGGGCGAGTGCTATTGGGTTGTATGTTGTTCCTTGTGCTTGAGTTTTCTTCAACGGGTTGGTATTGTCGGTTTTCTTTTTTAGATGGCATGTCGTTATGGTGCGTTCCTTTAATAATGTATAAGACATCGGGAAGGGATGTTTTGGGATGATATGGATTATGGGATATGGACGGCATTATATCTTGGGATGGGATTGAGATAATGTAATGATAATTCGAGATGTGGAAGAGGTGAAAGGGGGAGGGAGGAGGTGAAAGGGTGAGAGGAGGATAGAGATGGTAATTATGTTATGGTATAATATGAAAAACACATTTATAACCACCACATCCTTCCTTTTTCATCAACGGAATTTCCGAAGAAATGGCATCTCATCCGATACCTGCAACTTGAAACAGAAAATACGAGGCACATTTGACATGGAAGAAGATGGGGTAGGGAGGCATAAAAGCCCTCATTCTCAACGGTGGATTGTAAATCAAAAACCAGCACTCAAAAATCAGCACCGATATTAGTGCGAGGTCTGTATTTCGTTTTGGTTGGGGCATGTGGATGAGTCTTGGGTGATGCTTCTCTGGCTGATGGGGGGGTTCCCCCCCCCCCTGGTCGGGATGAGGGTGGCTATGGGTTTGGGTTTTTGCGATTTGAGGTATTGGTTGCTTGAAAGCACATTGGGGAAACGAGGATAAGTATTGTGTCAAAGGTAAGTATTGTTTCAAAGGTAAAAGAAGCGGGGAGGAGATAAGCGAGGAGATAAGTGAGGAGATTTTTTCCTTCTTTCGAGGAGGTGGTTGACCTTTTGAGATATTTTTTTGGGGACGGAAGGATAAGAAAGAGATTTGATGGCTGGCTGTTGATGGGTTCGTTGTTGGATTTGCCCCCGGAGGCAGGGGGGGGGGGGGGTGGGGGGTATCTCGTTGTCAAATATCGTTCGTGTCTTTGAAGTCAGTTTTCGACAACCGTCCGGTTTGGACGACCGATCTTACTTGATCTAAAAAGAAAAATCACACAACTCAAAAAAGGGAAACCCTGTTTGCTCCACGGGAGTTTTGGTATAAGAACTTGTAAGTTGGAAGGATAGGTATAAAGATGTCTTTCTTAGTGAAGTAGTCTTCAAATGAATATCTCAGGGGGTTTTTTGCTAGTCGTTGCTCTTTTGGAGAGAGTGGTACCTGGGTGTTGAAATTGAATTGATTTCAATGTTTCTTTATGTGTGGATGGAATTATATGAAATGGACTGCCTACGAGCTTTCTACTGATTTTTTTCTTTATGGGGGAAGAGCAGTGGGATCAAGGGGACATGACTCGGTGTTGGTAGACGCGTATCTTGTTGTTGAGGGGGTTTCTTTGTGCAAGGTGTGAAGTAAGTGTGGGTTTGGGAAGGGGAAGTAGAAATGTTTTCGATGGTAAGAAAGGGGGGGTTGGAAGTGTTGTGGATTGTTCATGTAGAGAGGCTTTTGTTGTTTTGGTTTTATTGGGAAAGGGGAGTTTTGGGGGAGGATTGGGGGAGTGTGATTTTGTATGGATGGTCCTTTTAAGAGTGGAGTTTGAGAGTCATAATGGTTATGAATGGAATAAGTTGGTGTGACGAGTGTAGAGTTGCATGTTTTATGGTCTGGGTTTCTGTAGGTTTGTTTGTAGTTTGGAAGGATCTGAAAATCGACTTTTTGCTTCTTCTAAACGTTCTCGTAGAATACTTGACATTGTGTGAGAATAGAGAGAGTAAAGTAAGGGATCCTTGCGAGCACGAAAAGAGAGTCGTGATTTATTAGGATGGGAATAGAAGACTAGTTATTATCTATTACCTTGAAATTCAATAGGGATAGAAGGGAAGAGTTATAGTATTAAACTGTACCCTAGTGAGAGGTGTAGTGGGGGAAATATAACAGTTTCGATTAGTAGACGATAGAATAATTTAGAGTTAATAGTAGAGAGAGGAAGAAACATGATATGTCTTTTTAGAAAGAATAGTAATGAACTTTAGATCGTTTTCACTTGGCTAATTATCTTCTTTCTTTCTTTGCGCTAAGAGGGTTTATCGGTGGCGCAGTTGTTTTTTAGATGTATTATTCTATGATTACTTATTATCCAACTGTAGAAGATGGAACCTGGAAACCACCAACACGAGTATACGGATGGAAGACACTTGATGATGGTGTGTACGAAGACATCGATGAGCTAATCTAATTTCACAACAGCTTTAACCGCCTAATGTTCTAGGCCAAATTTAGGCGCCTCCAGGAGCTACTCTCTCTTCGTTCCTTCGTGAAACGAACGAGGGTTAGGAAAACGACAAAAGGTAAATTCTCGGTGGTAAAAAGAAGGAGGTAGTGTGAGTTGAGAATGGGGGTGTAGTGTAAAGATGCTTTAACCAATTCTAAATTAGCTTCTGTAATGTCTAAGACCTAACACGATTGCTTCAGACATACGCAGGATGAAGTTTTCGATAATAGAGAGCAGCTTTCTTTGGGTCACATTAAATCAAACATGATCGCATTTCTATGTGGCCAAAACTCAGCTGCGTGGAGATCCCAGAAACAGTGATTTGTTTCATCTGGTGTGAGGTCTATAAGCCAATGGTTATTAAAGACTCGACATAAATCAAAGTTACGGGCAAAGATGTTCAGAGCGCCTGCGTCTACTATAAGGTTTTAGTAGTTATTATTTTATATTATCTAATTTAGAAAGGTTTTAGGCTTTAGACTTTAGCTTTTAGACCTTTTTATATTATTCGACTCTCTTTTATATAGTCGAAATCTCTTATATATAGCTATCTACTCTTCTATAGTTAGAAAAGGTCTAATTTAGTCTTTTCTTCTATATTAGTACCTAGTAAATATATAAATTATTCTATAAAACACAATCTTATATACCTCTCTAATAGTTGTATATATTTTATATTACGGTAATTATTTATTTTACTCTCTAAATAATGATTTATATTTTAAATATCTCTTAATTAATAAATAATACCTAGAATACCTCTTATTTTTATACCTTTTATTTTTAGAAAGTAAAACTGTTAAAATAGAGGTATTCTAGTTAGTAAATATTTACTACTTTTACTATATATTTATACTTATTTTTAAGTAAATTAAAACTATATACTAAGATGTCTTATAATATTTAAGTACTAAAATCTATTCTCTCTCTATCTTCTTCTACTATTACTACTACTACTAATATACTAGCTTTTAAGTATAAGGATAAGATAGAGTATAAGTAGTATATAAAGCCTTATTATATAATATTAAAAGAGCTCGATTAATAAGAATAATAAGATAAAGCTATTATAAATAAATTAATAGGTAATTCTATACTAGTAGATACTAATACTTTAAAGGATATTATATAAATCGGTTAAGAGTAGCCTACTCTTAAGAAGGTAAAAGAGGCTATAATTGTTTATCTAATTAATTAAGACGAATTCTATAAGATTATAAAGTTAGATAAAAGTTAATTTATTCTTAAGTATAAGATAAAAGAGATATATAAATTTTATCTATATATTATCCTTTCTAAAAAGACTTAGTATATAATCCCCTAAGTATATACCTTTTACTCTTATCTAACTAATATATATTTTAATTACTATAATAAGAATAGTATATAATATATTCTTAATACCTATACTAAATTTATTAATTAAGATCTTAATCTTAAAATAAAGAATTTAGTAAATAATAAGAAGTCACTTAGCTAAGGTAATACTATACTAAATTGTTAAGTATATTATACTATTTAAAAGTAATATAAGAAGAGTCTTAAAGAGGAAAAGAATTTATTTATACTTATACTAAATTATATAAAGACGCTTTAAGATTTAGATCCTACTTACTATATATGTTTTTAAATTAACTAAGAAACTATAGAATTTAAGGATATATTTATTACTCTAGAACCTCTTTATAATATTATTAAATATATCTGCTACTTTACTAGGATTAATATTATATATACTTAATTAAAGTTTAAAATAGTATTAGTAATTACTATTATAATTAATACTAATAACAAGATATTACTAATTTATTAGACGTTATTGTTAAAAGAGAATAAGAAGTCGTAGAAGTAGTACTTTATAAATATAGTATATACCTTTTAAACTTTTTAAGTAATATATAAGAATAGTAATAAATAGGTACTAATTAGTAACTACTAAAAAAGCCTATAAAAGCAACTTCTAATAGCCTTTTTAAAGGCTTATACTCTTATATATTATTAGTATATTATAAATAATATCGCCTTTTACTATAGTAAAGAATTAAGATAACTTTAGTAGAGACTTTACTATATAAAGGATAAGGATACTTACTAAGAAACTCTATTATAAATAGTAAAGTTTAAGAAGAAGTATAATAATAAAACCCTCTCTAAATACATTATCACTATTCTAACTAATATTTATTCTATATATAAGGTTATCTCTATTAAAAGACTTTTATAATATAGTTATAATATATTAAACATTATTAAAAGTATTAACTTAATATAGAGTAAGATTTAGAATTATCTACTAATATAACTACTTAATAGTATATAAGATTAAATAATAAAGAAGTTTTATTTATATTATAATTCACCTACTAAATTTAATAATACTAAAGTCTTAAATAAGCTATAAAAGCTCTATCTTAAAAGGCTAGAGTATATTAAAAAGTATAAAGTTATTCTTACTAATAAAGACGTCTACTAAGTTAATACTCTTAAAAAACATTACTACTAAGTCGACCTTAAAGAGTATACTTACTTATATCTCTCTTTCTAGGATTATTAATCACCTTACTTATATATAATTACCTATTACTAATATCTTACTATTAATGTTATATAATTCTTCTACTATAGCTATTTACTCTTAAATTATTATATAATATACTATTCTACTTTTAAGCCTTTCTTTATAATTAATAAGCTTTATTCTACTTCTAGTATTTTACTACTACTAATTAAGTACTATATTAGATAACTAAAAAAAACATATATTTATTAAGAGTATTAACTATTAAATTATAAGTATCGTAATTACTAAGAAGTTAGCTATAATTTAAGAATATATATAAGTATATTATTAGCTTATAAGCGTATATAAAAGGTAAAAGAAGTAGTTTTTAAAGAAAATAGTAACCGATTAAGTAATAATAAGTTTAGAGACTAGGAAGTCTTCTTTAAAAATATTAATAATAATCCTCTCTACTAATCTAATCTTACTATTACTAATAAAGTATAAATTACCTTCTATTATTAAAACCGAGTTTTAGAATCTCTTAGAAATAAAGATAAAGATAAAGATAGAAATAGTAGAGAAGAATATAAAAAGGAATTTAATAGCTTTTTTAATAGCTTAAAGAACTTTTTCCTATTATCTAAGCTACTACTAGAAGAGCTATTTAAGCTTAATAAACTCTTAATTATAAGTAATAATAGCAAAACCGAGTAAGCTATAGAGAGCGTATAACGTCGATATAATATTACTAGCGAAAGAGGAATTAATAAGCGATTTATTAAGCTAGAAGTATACTCTAACGTTTTAAGTACTTAAGATAAGAAGAAAAAGTAATAATTAAGTAATAGTTAAAGTATAATTAATAAGTATTATTACTATATAGATTAAGAGTATATAGTAGATATTAATAGACATTACCTTATATTATTAATATTAGATTAATTATATAAAGTAAAAGTAGTAGAGTAAGAGTAAAAGCAAGAGTAGAAGGATATAGACGTTTAAAGTAAAATTAGTATAAATAGTACTAAGCTAAGAATTAATCCTACTATATAAGAAGAAATTAGAATTAAGGTTAATTTAAGTACCTAGAAGAGCTAAAAAGCTATTAATTTAAGAGATAAAAGTATTAAGTAAAAGTATAAGAATTAGAGTATTATACTACTAGAGAGTACTTATAAAAGTTTATATATTAGGAAGTAGGTAGATAGTATAATAGTAAGTTAATTTACTATATTTATTAAATTTTTAGTATATTAGTATAAAGAAAATAATAAATAAGGAAAATATCTTTACTAACTAGAATACCTCTATTTTAATAGTTTTACTCTCTAAAAATAAGAGATATAAAAATAAGAGGTATTCTAGGTATTATTTATTAATTAAGAGATATTTAAGATATAAATCATTATTTAGAGAGCAAAATAGATAATTACCGTTTATATTATTATAACTACTATAATATCTTAGCTAAAAAAAAGTATAATTAAAGCTATTAATACTTAAGAAATTTAAAGAGTATTTATAAGCTTTTAATCGTCGATTTAACTAATAAAAGCTTTAAGTAAAAAAGTAAAGACTCTAGACTTAACTACTAGTAATAGCTTCGCGAAGAAGCTTATAAAGTAGAAAGAAGAAAGTTAATTTTTTATATTTCTTAATTTTTAAGTATATTAGTATAATAATACTAATAAATTATTATAAATATCTTACTAACTAGAATCTCTCTCTTTTCTAATCTAAATACTATTTTTTAGTAAAAGAGATAAATTAGTTCTTTTAAATTAATTAAGAGTGATATCGTTAATTAGTAAATATTCTAGTAAGTTCTATTATTTTATTTCTTTTTCTCTCTTAAATAATTCAAATAATAAAGTATAATTATAAAGATACTTGAAAAAGAAAGAACGTTTTATATAAGATCTCTAGGTCTTAGAAGTATATTATTCCGTAGTATTAATAACTCTTTCTAAAGTACTCTCTTATTATTATTAGTTTAAAAACTAAAGAGTAGAGAATTTTCAATTCAAGTAATAAGAGATTTAGAAGAAATAAATATATAGAGCTTAAAGTTCTATTTAAAGAACTTAAAGTCTTAGCTAGAAACTACGAGTTTCTACTAGATATTTAAAGACTATTAGAGTAAAAATAGTAATTAATATTTCGCTTATAAAAGCTAGATAGAAATAATAATAGTAAAGTAATTTTATACTTAGCTATACTTTATTAATCTAATTTAAATAATATAATATTTTAGAAGTAAAAAATAAAGTATAATTTTTCTAAGTAAATATTCTTAAAAGTAGTTTAAAAGAAAAGAGATATTTCTAAGTAAAGTAAATATAGAATATTTAGTTTTATAAATATATTATCTCTAAGTGAAACATATCTAAGTAAAGTTTTTTCTATTATAAATAAACATCTTTAGAGCTTATTTAGCTCGTATATATTAGTTCTTTCTTAATATATATACTACTAAAGAAAATATAATATATATAAACGTTTAGCTAGTATATACTTTTACTTATATATCTTTTCTTCTTATACTACTATTACTACTATAACTACTAGAGACTTAGTCTAGAGTTAATAGAATATATACTAAAATATATATATATAAGAATCTTTTAATTCTATACTTCTATATAAATCTTATATATCTAAATTAAATTATATACGTACTAAGTAAGCTCTTAAGTCGAAGTAAGGTATTATCTCTTAATAATATTCCCGAGTATATCTTTTAAAAAAAAAAATATAAAACAAGTATTCTTAAAGTAAAATTAGCTTTACGAAGTTTTTCTAAGTTTATCTCTCTTAGTTACTATAAGTATACTAATTTAACTAAACTCGAGTTTTAGAAAAGCTAAGTTTAAATATTATAACTAGCTTTTCTAAGAGCTATATAACTTATCTAACGTTAGTATAACTATATCGCTACTTTTTAGCTTTATTAACTCGCGCGTATTATACGTATATAGCGACTAATATATTAATATTACTTTAGTAGTATTAGTAATAGCTTAGAAACGTGACTAGAAAGACTTGAAATCTCTTATATATTATATTACTTAATAAATTAATTTTATATATATATAT
>LLCB01000575.1:0-21063 GCA_001414345.1 Hymenoscyphus infarciens | reverse complement strand
CTATTGAGTAGAAAGTAGTATACTACTATAGAGTTATTATATTCTTACTATTATTATATATTATAATAGTAATTATTAAGTAATAAATAATAATTATAAAGTAATAGCTATTATTATAAGTAGTATATTAGTAGACAACTTTTCTCTAATTCTAACTTCTCTTCTTCTTTTCTTTTTATTTAAAATAATATATAGTAAGAATACCTTCTAATTAGATATATTCTTATATACTAACTTTTATTCTAGAATATATATATATATTATATATATATATATAAAAGTAAGTCTTTCTCTCATTTATTAGGCCTAGTTTAAGGCTAATCTAATATAGTAAAATACCTCTCTTATATCCTTCTAGTATACTTCTAGCTACCTACTAAGTCTACTATATTTAGTACTTTTAGATAAAATCTTAGAATAGAGATTATATATACGCTTTTAAGAAGCTAAAGTCAAAGAAGTATAAATACTATATAAAGTAGAATACTATATACATCCTAGTAAGTTTAATCTTAAATATATACTAAATCTATTCTAACTTAAGTAGTTACTATAGTTTATAAAGAAGGAGTTTAATAAGCTTAAGCTTAAGAAGAAGAAGAGAGCTATTAAAAAGGCTACTAAGACCTTAAATAAGGTATTAGTTATTACTAGTATAAAGGTACTAAAGAATAGTTTAAAGGTATAGTTTACTCTTTTAAAGAAGACTTAAGTACTTTACGCTAAGGTTATTATAAGTACCTCTTATTTGTTAAAAGAGTTTTAGTTACTAATATTTAATAGTCTTTATACTATACTATAGAAGGTAGAACCTCTATCTAAACCTAGGTTTAGATCCTCTTTAAAGCCTATCTAAAGAGTTTATAGATGTCTTCTTCTAAGCTAGTTATAAGAGGTTACTAAGGTAAGAAGCATACTCGTAAGAAAGAGGTAGAGGAAGAGCTAGTTTAAGCTTCTTACGCTTAGAAAGGTAGAGAGAAGAATAATAAGTTAGAGGAAAGAGAGGCTTTAGTCTAAGAAGGGTTAGTAAGCCCTATTTTAGTAGTAACTTAGTCTTAGTTCTTTACTTTATTAATTTTAAACATTCTTACTAGTTAGTATTTTATCTTAGGTTTTTATTATAAGTTCCTTATTAAGAGTAACTAGAATTAAAGAGTATTAATAGAGTTTTATAAATTAACTCTTTTACTTAATTCTTATCTAATTCCTATATATTAATCTATTTAAAGAGGAGTTAAAGTAGTCTTAGCTATTCTAGATATTTAGTATAAAAGTCTCTTAAATAATATAGTAAACCTTAAAAATTATCTATAAGATACTAAGTAGGATCTAAATTATATCTAACCTATCTTACCTAGTACTATAGCTATCTTTTAAAAAGTCTATTACTAAGTATTTCTTAAACCTTCTATTCTTATATACCTTAAATAATATCTAGTAGAGGCTCTAAAGCCTCTTATCCTAATAGAAGGGTATTTAGATCCTTTAAAAGTATATTAGAAGTAAAAACATTATAAATTAATAATCCTTTTAGAAGTTTTAGCTTATAGAAGTATCTTATATAATCTAGTATTTTAAAAGGTCTTATTTACTATTTAATAAGCTTTTAGCTAGAATAATTTATCTTAAGATTCTTAGTAGATAAGTAGACTTTATCTCTAACATCTTAGTTAATAGCTCTTTAGTATTAATTTATACTATTCTCTATCCTTTTCTAAGCCTTACTTATATTCTCTTTTACTATCCTCTAAATAGAGTATATATATTAAGCTACTTTTACTACCTTATTATAGTTAAGACGTTTCTAGGGAATAGACGTCTTTAGTATATTCTAGTTCTACAAAGTCCTTAGGTTAAGTCTAAACTTAAGTTAATAAGAGGTTATATTAATAGATAAGTATAGAAGTATTATTTATCCCTTCAGTTATCCTTATACCCCACGTGATTTAGTGGAACGCGGTTCCAACCTCATATTTCCAGCCCTGACGCGACTAAATATTTAAATTATTATCTTATTCTTTAAACTCTACCAAAGTATATGACGATGTAGAAATTGAATAATGATTTACCTATGATCTTATGTTTAAAAACCCCTACTAAAAAAGTCCTTAAAAAGAAGGCCTCTCAAGTACGCCCCGTAGACGTGTTTCTTGCTTCAATTCAGATTTTGATATCTTAGCACTCCTAAACTGGTTTAGCAGCATCGTAGTTCGAAGCTACCTAGATTTTAGTCTGAAACTACCTCAAATGAGAGTAGTTTTAAACCGGACTGCTGAACGCGTCTGCACGTGGGGTGTAAGGATAACTGAAGGGATACTCTATCTATTAAAGGGATTAATTTACTCTAGTTATCTTAGTAGTAGTTTATAAAGAGCCTTAGTCTCTAATTAATATATTAGTTTATTATCTCTATCTATCTATCTATTTATTTATAATAGATAGTACTAAGCTTAAGCTTAATACTAATTATTTAATAAAATTTAGTCTAAAATAATAATATAAATTAAGGTTCTTAATTAAATATAATTAATTTAAAGTAGTAACTAAAATAGTAAATCTATTAAATAAAGAGTTTAGCTAAGCTTTTAGCATCTATAGTTAAGTAGTAGAGTATTAATACTAAATCCTTTCTAAGTTAGTTAATAAATACTAGTATAGTATCAAATCTATATTTATCTTTTAAGAATGATTTAAAATCTATATATAAATACTATATAAGATAGTTAAGTACTAGAAGAGGGTAAAGAAAGCCTTACTACTTAGTCTATTAAGAATAAGAGTATTTATAAGCTTAATAATTCGCTATATACCTCTTATAGTCTAAACCTAGTCTAACCTAGTAGTAGTATTTTACTAATAACTAGTATATCTTTTTTATACTTAGGTAAGTACTAGATACTTAGTTATAGACTTCTTAGATTAGCTTTATATATAGTTTAGTATTCCTTTAAACGTAAAGTCGATTCTTAAAGAAGAGTAAATTATCTAGTAAGATAGAGTATCTATCTAGAAGTTTATAACGTTCTTTCTAAAAAGAGTATAGGTTATCTTCTTTTAACTTCTAAATTATATTTAAACTTAACTCTAGAATAATATCTATTATATTAAGAGATATAAACTATTCTTATAAAAAGATCTAAGTAAGTTTAATATTAATTTAAAGATCTAACTAATTAGGTCTTAAGAGAGTATATAAGCGACTATCTAATTTAGCTTAATTATAGGTTTTTAAGTCTTATTTATATTAAGTTAATATATCTACTTTTTAATTACTCTTCCTAGATATAAATTAAATCTAAAAGTTAAAGTCTAATAAAAACTCTATCTATTAGACTTACTTAGCTATAAGTAGCTTAGTTATTATAAAGTATTCTAATAATCTATAGTCTAAATATACGTTAATACACTTCTAATATAATATAAGTTTAAAGCACTATTTCTTAAAAGCTTTTATAATAGTAGATAGTTCTTTATTATAGATCTCCTAGTTTAATTTATAGCTAACTAGGATATATAAGTAAAACCTAATAAGATACTAAAGGCTATTATATTATTATAAGAAAACATCTACTATTACTCCTTCTAAGGAGTCTATTTCTACCTTTATATTATAATTAAGATTAAAGTAGTATAAAGTTTATATAGTAAGTAGCCTAGTCCTTAGTACTTTAAAGGCTTTATTATATTTAGGTGTTTATAGAAAAGGCTCTAAAGAGTATATTATCGTAGTTAGAGGTTTAGTAATTTTAGTATAACTTTTAATAAATTATTTATAAAATCCTATAAACTTTAGATAAGACTTTATACCTATTATAGTAGTAGGTTAGACCTAGTTCTATAGAAGTTCTACCTTTTTAAGATTAACTTTAAGTCTCTTTATAGTTAAGATAAATCCTAAGTATTTAACTTTAATAATACTAAATTCGCTTTTCTTAATATCTACTTAGAGTTCTACTTCTTAGAGTTAACTTAGAACCTTTTTAACTTATTCTTTATATTCTTTAATAGTATTTAAATAAATTAAAATATTATCTAAGTAGGTAATATAGAAGTTATTTAGATAATTAATTAAGACGTTGTTTATATAATATTAATAAGTAGTAAGGCTATTATAGAGTTTAAAAAGAAGGACCTTATATTTATATATATTATACCTAGTTCTAAACGTAGTTATCTCTTCTAAAATAGAGTCTATCTAGATATAATAGAAAGCTTATCTTATATCTAACTTAGTAAAGATTTTAGCTATTCTTATTCTTAAAAGGAGCTTATTAATTTAAGAGATTAGATAGAGATTATTTTAAGTTAGAGTATTAAGCTTCTTATAATTAATATAGAACTATAGCTTATTACTATTAGCTTTTTTAATAAAGAGTACTAAAGAGGCGAAAAGGCTATTACTATTAATAATAAACCTCTTATCTAGGTTCTCTATAAGATACTCCTTTATAGCTTTAAGCTCTATAATTAACTATTAATATAAAAGCAAAAAGAAGTTAAGAAGTAGTTTATTTAAAGTAATCTTATAGTTATATTCGTAATAAGGAGAGAGCTTATTAGAAGCTACTTTTAAGAATACGTCTTTATAAAAAGAATAATATTTTAAGAGTTAAGCCTATATTAAGGCTCTTATATTATCGTTATCTTAAAAGAGAGCTAACTTTTTATTAATAATCCGATCTAGCTTATAGATACTAGTTATATAAAATTCTAAGTTAGGTTATTTTATATTAAAGTATATAGTATTAGTACTTATTTTACTAATAAAAGAGTATAGAGTCTAGTTTTTTAAAACTATACTAGTAGTTTAAAAGGGCTTTAAACTAGAGTTAAAGGTTAAAATTTTAAGAGGAGTTATTATTATAAATAAAAGTAATAGCTTAGCTATATTTATAAGTCTACCCTTTTTGCGTCTTTCTTATTACTAGATAGTATACTCTCTCTAATTCATATCTAACTAGTAATTTAAAAAGGGTTTCTAGTTCTAGTTAGAAAGTAGAAGTAAGATTTCCTTACTAAAGTAAGGAGTTAAAGAGTAATTAGCTAGCTAAGTAATCTAGCTCTTTAAAGAGTTAAGAAAGACTTTAAAGTAGTTTAACTACTTATTACTAATAATTAGGTCTTACTATCTAAGGTCTAGGATAATAAAGAGGTAGTTATAGATATAACGTTTATCTATATTTAGATAGAGTTATATAAACTAAGTTACTTAGCTTTTAGTACTATTATTATATCTATAAATAGATACTAAATATAGTAGTTTCTAGATCTATAAACTTATTACTTTAGATAATTAAAAGGCTAAAGGTTAATTTAGAAATAGGTATCTATTTACTTCTATATCTACTAAAGCTTATATTTTAATACTATATTCTTATATACTAAGAGTAGTATTTATAAGGAACTATTTTCCTCTTATAAGCTTAGAGAGGTTAAGTCTAATTAGATTATATTTATATAGGCTTAGGAAGGAATTTTTACCTAAGCTTCTTTATTTTCCTCCTAACTTAGCTTAGAGTTAGAGTACTCTTTAGAAGGTTATTCTTCTTTAGATTAATTATCTATCTTATTAATACTAAAAAGATTAAAGTAATTAGGTTTAAAATACTTAAACTTACTATAATAGTAATACCTTATACTAGTAAGGACTTAGTCTATTAATATAGTCTTTAATTTTTTATTAGTAGAAAATAGTCTAAGAGTTTATAAAATCTTCTAAGAAGTAGGATTAAGTCTATAAGAGAGTAGAGAGAGTTTTAGAGTTAAGCTAAGTAAGAATTAAAAAGTACTCGTCTTTTTAAATAATAAGGTTATACTAATTAGTTTAGCTATAATACTAGTTATAGATAACTCTATATTTTAGTACTTCTCTTTATCTAAAGCTAAAAGATATACTACTATCTTATTAAAATTATAATTCTAATCTCTCTTAGCTAAAGTAAAGCTATCTTAAAACTATAGTATAATCTTATTCTATATCTAGTAGAATCTTTCTAACTCTAGTATTCCTTTAAGTATAGCTATACTTAAGAAGTATACTCTAAAATCTAAAAAAGTTTCTCTTATATAACCCTTTCTACCTATTTATAAGGCTTAAAATTTATTTTAAGTATCCTCTTTCTTATAACTAGTTAAGAAGTAGGAATTAAGGAGTTTAATTATATCTTATTAATCTTTAAAGACTATATTACCTATATTTAACTTATATTAAGGCTCTAAGTAGTTCTTAGTAAGTTTTATAGTTATCTCCTAAATAAGGGCTTTATAAGTTTTAGATATATAGTAATAGTTAGCGTTTACTTAGAGTCTATTATATATAGAAGATATACTTATAAGTAGATAAAGTACTATTATTTAAAGGTTTAATTTTCTCTATAATTTTACTTTTAGTAGGTTATTAGACTCTTAATAAGGTTTTAGCTTATAATTATAGAATAGATTATTATAAAAAAAGAATATTAGAGGTTAAGTTTTATATCTAAAAATAGTCTAGTATAATAGAAGAGTATAAAGAAAGAGTCTAATTATTTCCTAATAAGTATCTACTAATCTATTATACTAAATCTACTAATTAGATAATTTAGTTATTTTACTACTAAATTCTTTTATCTTTTTCTTAATTCTTAGCCTTTATAGCTTAAATTACTCTCTATATCTTATCTATATTAGAGAAGTCTTAGTTATCTCTCTAGCTTCTAAGAGTAACTCTTTTACTTTTATTACTCTAGGACTTTTTATTTTTTAGTAAATAGTGTTAAGTTAGAGACTTTTTTATAAATACTTAACTTTATTCTCTAAAAAGGGGCTCTATACTTTAAAATAGAGCTTAGAAGAGATCTAGAGTTACTTCTAAGTCTAATATATTAAATATTAAAAAAGAGAGAGGTAAAGAAGGCGATTTAGGAGTTTTCTAGATAACTGTTTATATTATTAACTATCTAAATTATATATAGTAATCCTTATACTAAAAGGGTTATTAGAATTCTTAGGAATACTTAGCGTATTCTAATCTCTTAATATATAAGATACGATTTTTACTAGCTATCTATATAGATATTAAACCCTAGTATTACTAGTTATCTAGGTAGTCTTTAATTACCTAGCTATTTAAGGATATATTATTATAGTCTAATTCTAAGCTAAATTAAAATCGAAATAAAAAAAGTAATAATAAGCTTAAAAGAGATATTATAAAAGCTATTACTAATAAAGAAGAGTTTTTCCTTTTTATATAATAATATAAAATATATACTATAAGAGAAGAAGTATATAGGAGTATGTTTAAGACTAAATAACGTAAGTAGATACTAAGCTCTAATATAGAAGAAAAGGAAAAACTCTCCTTCTTTTATACTAAGTATAAACATCTATATATAAGAAGTTAGAGACTACTAAGTTCTAATAAGAATAATAACTAAGTCCTTTCTAATATAGCTACTAAAATAACAAGGGCTTTAAAGCTAAATATATAAGATCTTAAAGCAAAATATATAATATCTAATCCTTACTCTTTTTAGTCTCTTCTATCTTATAAGTTATAGAAGTATCGACAGTTATAGAGGTATTAGCAGTTTCACGAATACTAATAATTCAGAATAGCGTGCTATTATAAAAACTAGAAAGTAAGTGCTTTTAGTAGAAGAGTATTTCTATTACTTCTAAAAGTAGTAATATTTAGAGTAGTACTATTTCTATTAATAGATATCTAGTAAATAATAAATAATAGATTTAGAGTAATAAACTATTAGTAAGTTAAGTCTATAATATAGCTTATAAATTAAGTAATTTAATCTAAGACTTCGAAGTACTCTAATCTACTACTATAACTATTCTCTAAAATAGACTTATAAAGTAGAAAATAAATAGATTTACTATTTTTATTAATTTCTTAGTATATTAGTATATATAAAATTAGAAACTTTTAGAAATTCTAAGCTAATATAAATACTATTATTCTACTAATAGAGCTACTACTATTATAAATACTATTATATCTAATAAGACTACTCTTATTCTAGTATTTATTTACTTAGTACGAAGATTAGTATTAAATAAATAAATATAAAAAAGAGAGATAACTCTATTAAAAACATAATTTAATAATAGTATTTATTTTACGATTTTTTGAAATAAGAGTCTTTATATTAATTACTATTAATAATATCTATTAATATATAAGTTAATTACTTAATATATCGTCTATATTTATATAGATCTACTAAATCCAAAAGCTTTTAGATCTGTCGGTATATATTCAAGGGGTAAATAGCGATTCGGATTAGTGTACGTGGGTACACGTGCTTCTCGCTTAAGAGCTACTTAAGTAGGCATCGTAGCTAGCTTTACTCGGTATGTACGAACGATAATATAACTCTTTTTATATTGCTTTTATGACTATAAGTTATACTAACACTGATTAGTAGACGTATAGATTAGATACTTAGTTACTTTATATATTTCTGCTATAGGCATACTTATATAAAAGTAAACTTAATATTACTAGTAGACTCCCTTTCTCTGATTATGACTCCTTCTACTGTTTAATAACTTTTTAATAATATACTACAAACGCTTCTTAAGATAGGAAGCGCTGATTACGAATATTAACTCCTCACCGACCTTCTTTTATCTGCTGAGATAATTTATACTTCTTAAGACACTTATTCACCTGAAACCTGAATTCTCTTTTACCTACTGAGTAGAGTATAAACGGACTTTTGATAATATCTAAATTTAATTTAAATAATATAATAATAATACCTATAATATAATAGACTTACTGACATCGATTCCGACGACTTCGGAAGCCTTAACTTCGACACCGACTTCGGTACTAAAATAGGCCTTAAAGCTAGTACTAAAGCTAAAGTCGATGTAGATAGAAGAGACGATTTTTGCTGCTGAAAGAGAAGAGGAGTATGCTAAAAGAGAGAACGAAGACCTTCTTCTTTGGGACGAATTTCAAGTAGACTTTAAAGGATAGGATTAAGATAAATTCGCTAAAATCTATTAATCTACTACTACTAAGTTATAACAAACACTTTATAGAAGAGGTATATAGGTTAAGATAGATAGATATAAGATGCTTATATCTTAAGCACTATATAATACTACTACTAAGGTTAACTAAACTAAGTAGTTAGACAAAGAATTAAAAGATATAGTATTAAGAGGAGCTAGGACTGAAGACTTTAGTTCCTATTATAAATATATGTTAGAATACGCTAAAAGATAATAAAAGCTATAGTAATAATATCTATAACCTCTATAACCTCTATAACCTTCATAACCTCTATAATAATAACCTCTAGCTAAAAATATTACTTAAAACACTTGATCTAAGACAAAGGCTAGAGATAAAGCTTTATAAGCATCTACTATATAATAATAATAACCGACACCTTTAATAACTATTCTACTAACTAAAAGAAAAGACCTAAGCGATCTAGCACGACCTCTAATCTAACCTTTAGGTCTACTAAAAGACGACTAGACCTCCTTCTTTACATCCTATTAATTTAGCGAAGATACTAGTAGCGACGATTTCGACAATACCTCTAAGTATCTAGAACATAATCAGTAACAAGATAATTATAGCGGAAGGCTACTAGTACGAATAAATACAGTATATTTTAAAGATAAATTACCTTCTTAAAGTTTAAAGAGTTAAGACTACTCTTATATATTAGATACTCTTATAAAAGTATATAAAGACGATTAAAAGTATAGTAGAAAAGAAGACAACTTTACAATTAAAGTTATAATATTTAAGAATATATATAAGAGAAGTAGAGTATTACTAGCGATTTACTCTCTTACCTTCTCTACTATACTAAAAGGTAACACTTCGAATTACTTCTATACTATACTTTTTAACAAAAACAACGATTAATCTTTTAAAGTTTTATTCTTATTTATATAATAATACTTTAAAGATAAACTTCATAAAAGAGGTCAATTATTTGAGTAGAATAATATCGATTTATAGGAAATAATTTAAGTAACTAGAGTATTAATATTAAGCTCTTTTAAGGATATGTTATTAAGACTTAATTTACTAAGATTTTCCCTTCTTACCGATTTTTGTACTAATAGTTAATTTTCGAATAAGCTAATTTTAGCGTATAAAAAGGTTCTAGATTATACTATTATAATATTAACCTTACTCTAAGACCCTTCGATTTCTAATACTATTACCTTCCTACGAAGTTTAATTCAATTATATATAAAAGTCTACTTAGAAACAGTTATAAACGAAACTATAATAACTAAGAGGCACTTCTATAAAAGTAGATAATATAATACGAATAAATTCGGTAATATAGATTGATATAAGAAGAAGAGGATATATTATATATATAGAAAGGACGACTATTTATCTTAGGATCATAGTTAAGAAGAGTAAGACCGTTACTTTACTAAATAGACTAATAAGAATTCCGGACACTTTAAAGGTAAGCGAGACAGGTATACTAGAAAGGTATATAATATAAACATAGTATATACTTAGAGTACATAAGAGGAGGAGTTATCGAAGATACTTTACGCTATTACTCTATTAAAAGAAGATAGTTACTTATCGAACACTAGCTTAGACAACGAAGTTATCTATCATAATATCACTTCTATAAGATTTATTAACGATTTGAATATTAAATAACTTACTATGAATTTAATAAGTTTAGTACGAAAACACGCTATTAATAGATATATCCTACAAAACCCGAACAACCCGAATAACACTTTTAACGTTATATACGAATTTATAGAGGAGGTGTTTATAATAATAGCTAAAAGATATATAAAAGAGAACTTCTTTAGTATAATAATTAATACTAGAGCAGCTCGAAAGTTAAGTATAGGATATAACTAATATCTCGTATATATTAGACTTATCAAAAGCGTCCTAATTAACGAAGGTATAAAGAGTTAATTTAATATCTAGTTTAGTAAGAGATATACTTTATCTTTAGAATTAATAACAGTTAATATATTAATCGGAAGAGCTGAATTCTATATAGTATAATCTAATACCTCTTTTATCCTTTATATTAACGATATAGATAACTTAAATATTACTCTAAATAATCTTTAAAACGTACTTATCTAAGAGAATAAGAAAGGGATAGAAGTTAAGAGGTTCTCTATTATATAACAATTTAGATACTCTTTTCTACTCTAGAATAAAGCTATATATAACTTTATATAGGAGTACTCGACCTTTCTTATAGATATTAATATTTAACGACTTTATAAGCGATTTAGCTACTTATTAGTACTAAGATTATAACGTATACTAGAAAGAGCCAGGTATTATATTAACTAAGACATCTTTTAATATCTTACTAAATTTTATAAATACTATTAAAAGCACGGAAGTTTACCTAGCTGATTTAAGTTTACCTTTTATAATAACTTTAAATTTAATTATAGTGTTTTAATTAATACTTTCTTCTTTAATAAGTAGGCGGTCTTATACTATATAGATAAAGTAATAAGGTATTAAGTAGGTGACTTTTTACTAGATATAAAAGTAATAACTATATAGGAGGTTTTTTAAAGATATTAGATTAATATGTATCTTAGACCCTCTAATTATGTTATTATAGATGTTAGAATAAACTTTGTTAGAAAGGACTTTATATACTCTGCTACTAGAATAGGTACTATAGTAAAAACTATACTAGTTAAGGTATATAATTTAATTAGTATAGTAGAACGTTACTATAGACTAATTTAACAGGTATACGATATTATATATAAATAAGAGCTATATCTCTTATAAAGTTTAGTACTTTAAATAGCCTTTAAAGTAATTAATAATATAGTAGGCCTAAATAGACTAGTTCTTACTCTATTAGTATATAGAGTATATACTTGAATAACTGTATCTAACGTACCTTCGTAACCGATTTCTATAAGGTCTAAAACTTATAAAAAGGCTACTTAAGAGATATAAAAGTAGATTATATCTTATTAAGTTAAAGAAGCTTTTAATATATGAAATAGACTAATTAACTAAGTTAAGGACTTACTCTTAAATTTAGACGTTTTAATATAGAGGGAGTATATAAAGTCTTAGATAGGACCTTTTATCCTTTAAAGAATTGAAAATGAGGACTGTATTATAGTGCTACTAAGTAGCCCTATAAAGTTTTAATCTATAGTTATAAAGCTATACTTTATTAAAACTTTTAAAACTTCTAGAATAGCACTAGCGACTGAGGAAGTTTCTAGTATAGCACTATCTAAAACGATACTATAACCTTATAAAAAAGGGGGAACTTTTAAGTAATAAGGTAGGTAGGAAGTAGACTAAAGTAACTAAGATATTAAATAATATTCACCTTTCTTCTAATACTAACTTCGATAGTTATAAATCCGTTAAAACACTAATATTCTAGAAACTATACTAGAACCTCTCTAGAAGCGTAGACGTAGACGGCTCTAAAAGTATCTAAGACCTTTAAATAAGTCTTTTAAAGTATTATTCTAATAATTAGATACTTTTATAAACGATTTCAACTATATTACTTTTAAAGATGTTAGAACTTTTTTTACTAATTTAAGTAAACCTTATAATATTAAAGTATTTATAGCTAATAATAGTATAATATATATTAAGTTATAATAAAAGGAGATTAATAGATTAACTAATTAAAATGTTTTTAAGATTATTACCTAGAAGGAGTTACTTCCTAATACTAGAATATTTAGATTATACTTTATAGATAATATTAAATTCGAAGGTATAGTACTTACTTTTATAAAGTTAAGATTAATTATCTAAGTATATAATAATGCTAGGAAGTCGCTAGTTCTTACCTAGGCGCCTACTATTTAGAGAGTGAGTTAGAGAATAATCCTTATACTTATTATAATACTTCTAGGCTTATAAGTATTTATTTAAGATATTATATAAGTATATACATAATTGTTAACTAACTTAAATCAGAAATTCTTTATATACCCTTCTAAAGGTTATCCTTAATAGAAAGATATATTCTTCGAGGTAATTAAACTACTATATAGTATTCTAGAAGCTAGTAATCACTAGTTTACAACGTACTATAAACACTATATTATAAGGCTTATAATAGAATAGTTAACTTTCAACCCCTGTCTTTTATATACCAAATTGTACTAGTATAACAAGTAAGTAAAGTTAGATGCCTCTTTTAGTATAGTAGGCCTTTAAACTAATAATACTCTTATACTCGCCAATAACGCTTTTACTAATAAAGAAGAGCTTACTATTAACAAAGCCAGATTTATGTCTAAGGAGAGAGAAGAGCTTACTATTGACTATCTAATTAAATTTAATAGAGGGCTAATTACTAAGTATTATAACAGCTCTATATCTCTTACTTAGGATTACGTAAAACACTTAGATTTAGTATAAAAGGCTCTATCTAAGATATCTAATACGAAAGAGATATCACGTATAGTAGATACTAAAGATTAATATATTACTTAACATATCAGAGGGGTATACTTAGCTACAGTATCTTAGCCTAAGGCCGCTTTCAACTTATCATATACCGCTCAAACTATTGATCCTTAAGATAATAATATTTCACTTTTTAATAAGCGAATTTAATAGTAAATCAACAATCCCTTAAGAGAACTCAAATTCGTTAAATTAGATAAATCTTCCCTAAAGTTATACGCCTTTACCGACAAATCATTTACTAATAATAAGGACTTATCGTTATAAATCAGCTATATTATTACGTTTACAAATAAGGACAATAATACTAACATTTTACATTAGTCTTCTACTAAGTATAAGAGAGTCACCTATAGTGTTTTAGCATTAGAATTATATACTATAAGCTCTAGATTTAATACCACAGCCTCGATTAAATTAACTCTTAAAAGTATTCTAGGATTTAAGATTCTACTTATAGCATATACTAATTCGAAGTCTATCTACGAATATATAGCTAAATTAGGTACAACCAAAGAGAAGCGATTAATAATTAATATTATATACCTATAAGAGGCGTATAAGTTAAGAGAAATTAATAAGATTAAATAGATCAACGGTAGGAGTAACTCTACTAATACTATAACTAAAAAGGGTTACTATAATACCTTATAAAAGCTAATTGATATAAATAAGCTAGATATTAAGCTTATAGAATAGGTAGAACGGAATAAGAGATAATAGAGGATAGAAATAGAGCCTCCTTATTAGTCGAGAATAGAGAATAGAGGGCTCTAATTAGTTAGATTAGATAGGAGATTTTGATGACTTTTAGAGTACTAACTTCTGTCGTTTTGAAGAAGTGCTAGTGTCGGTATATATTTAAGAGGTAAATAGCGATTCGGATTAGTACACGTGGGTACACGTGCTTCTCGCTTAAGGGCTACTTAAGTAGGCATCGTAGCTAGCTTTACTCGGTATACACGAACGATAATATAACTCTTTTTACATCGCTTTTATGACCATAAGTCATACTAACAAGATCTCTTTAATTAATATACTCTTAGAAGTTAGTAGAAAAGATTTTATCTTCTACTAGACTTTCTTAATTATATTTATATTAAGTAAAGAGAAAGACTAACTAAAGCTATAAATACTATACTAGAGCTTAGCTAAATAGATATATCTCTTATATATCTTAGAACTATTCTCTAAAAGAAAAGAACTAGTACTAAGTGTATTAAATAAGAGAAAGATAAGAAAGAATTTATAATTCTAGTTAATTATACTCTAAATTATAACTAATACTCTTTTTATTAAGCTAATATAAACTAGATATCTTTTTTTATTAATATACTTTATTATTTAAACTCTTTTACTCTTTCTAAGCTTAAATATAACTTATCTAACTATATAATCTTTCTCTAGTTTCTCTTTTATTTATAGATATTCTCTATTAGTAGTATATATATATATAAAAGTAAAATAGTTCTTTATATAGATCTAGCTAATAAAGAGTTAAAAGTATATAATATAGTATTAATAGCTAGTATAGTATAGTTCTTAGTAGCTAGTATAGATAGAAGTAGATAAAATAAGAGTGTTTTTAACTTATATTAAAGATATATAATAAGTAGTATAATTCAACTTAAGGATTTAGTATATATATTACTTAAATAGTAATCTCTTTTAATATTACTTCTATTTATATATTATTTAACTTAAATTCGCTTTATAGAGTCTATATTTAGTAGATTTAAGTATATCTAGTTCTTTAAAGATTATATTCTAGGATTCTCTATCTAAGTAAGCTTAGTATACTTAGCTATACTTTAGTATAAGCTAATTCTAACTAGGTTTATATATAGAAGAGAGAGAAAGGATTCAGTCTACTAATTTTAAATTAGAGAGTTTGAGGTAAAAGGTAGTGTTATAGTAGATTTTAAAAAAGAGAGTATTAGAACTTAAGATAGGCCTACGAGCTGTGGCTCTAACTCTTACTAAGCTTGTTTATAAAACGCCGCCAGTGTTTCGCGCACAGTGTACGTACCTCTCGGATGAAATACAGCATGCTCTAGGCCCAGCTCATGGTTGTCGATGTTCAATTCCAAGAAAACCGCAGCCGATCGCAAGTCAGAGATACCAGCTCGTAACCCTAACCCACATTCACAGAGCTTGGTCTGAGTATATGCTGTGCCTGTTTTGGTTTGTGGAAAGCGTCTCATTCTTTACTTTCGGTGCCATTTCCAGTGACCGCCATCAAATTCCGTACGCCACTTGTCCAGGTTTGCCTGTTATTCTCAACAGCCGAATACTCGCTCTCCATAAATTTAATGAGTCAAGGGTTCGCCATAGTTCTCCTCTAGTTGTTTTCTTGTATCATCACAGGGTTCTATCTTTCCTCGAAATTTTGGGATTGCTCTAAAATGATCGTATTCATCACCGCCAACTTCGTAAGGTTCCTTCTGGAATCCGCTATTTTTGTGTGATGTTACACAACATCCACTTCTTCACTCCCCGTGCCCCGTTAACTAAAAATGTACGCCAGATCGCCAACTAGCCTTCGTCTCCTTTTCCTCGGGTAGGACCCACGTTCCTTTCTTGAAACGGCAGTTAGCTATTGCGTGGCGTTTTTTCGGGAAGAGCGAAGGCTGGAAGCTTGATGGAAAAAGAAGGTAGCACGACAGAAAGGTTCTGGAAGGGGGAGAAGGGTCATTACATGGTTTGATGGATTGGATGATATGCAGGGTTCCTAGGGGTGTGACGCAAGAAGGGTTGTGGTTGCACTACTTCTCATCAAAGCTCTCTACAGAACACCTTGACGCCCGGTTGATATGAAGAATACCGAGAGGATGGAGAAGAGGTGTCGGGGAGGGTTTCCATGTTGATACTTCTCGTTTCAGACTTCCGTTTCGTGGGATTTTGCTTATGCCGTGTTGTTTATGATGCAAGGTGTTGTGTAGTCATGTTGTGTATCCGGAAATCGGGTTGTTGAATGTGTTTCAGGGTCGTTGATGGTTTCTAGATTGTGGGATGGAAGATGGGAGGAAGTGCAACGTTTGTTGATGGGATGATGGGTATGCGGCTCCTTGCTTGGTTTTGGGATTTTGAATTGTTCTGGGAGATAAGAGAGGAGGGTCCACTGTTGGGGGAACGTTGCCTTGGGGTTGAGGCTGAGGGAGGGGTAAGTAAGATGGCTGTGATGTGGGACTTGGCTTCGATTTTGAAGAAGTAAAAACCAGCTCTGGGATGTAACAAGGAATAGGCAAGGGTTTAAGCTTGTGCAGGTAAGATGGAGTTTGCGGAATTTCATCGTCGTTGTCAACTCTTCTTCGTTACCATATTTCTGTATATAGACTTTTTCACACGTAGAGAGAAGGAAAAACCTTTAAAAGCCGTTTCCAGTCACGAAAGGAAAGACTTAGGGCCTGTTTGGCTCGCATATATTAGTCCTTTTATACTTTATACACCACCAAAAATAATAAGGTAATATATAATATATATAAACGTTTAGCTAGTATATATTATAGTAGCCACTTTTAGTCGTATATTCTTTAAATATATATATATAAGAATATATACTACTAAAATTAAATAATATACTCTTTTAATCTCTTAACCTTTAACTTTTATATATTTACATATATTATTAAATCTCTACTACTATTAGTACTAGATAGCTCTGCTTCTCTAATATATATACTGAAAAATATATATAAGCTAAACGATATAGAATATATTCAAGATTAAAATTATAATATAAATAGATATATACGAGCACCTTTTAACTCTAGACTCGTATATAAATCTTAAATATCTAAATCAAATTATATATATACTAAATAAGCTCTAAAAGAGTATATTATTTACTTTTAGTAGTATATATTCTTATATAGATATTTAAGAGCCTATTCAGTATATATATAATTCTAATTAGATATATAAGATTTGTATATAAGTATAGAGTTATAAGGCGCTTATAAATATCTATTTACTGTTATCCCAAATCAGAAGCTGCCGAGCCACTTGTTGTCAAATTTACGATTCGCTAATGAGGTGAGAAGTTGTGTGAGAGAGGGCTAGAAGCTTTGATAGAGTAGGCATTTCATTTTCTTGCAGAAAGCTTGACACCAGGCAAGCTCTCACTCCATTGTGGAGAGGAAGCCCATCAACAATCTCCACTTTCAAAATCCTCATCTGGCGAAGATTCTCGACGTTTTCAGATTGTCACAATACATGTAGCAGCAATTTCTGCCTTGGTTTTGTGAGTGCATCGTAGGTATTCCATGAGCTCGCATCGAGTGATACAGCCACTTCTGTGCAAATCCCTAACTACAACCTCACAACACAACGTATCAAAAGGGGGGGGAAACACTTGGAGAGTTTTACTCTAGTTCTATAGAGAAGTAACAGTATTGCCAAAACAAATTGAGCAGGTCGAGGGAAACTGCTCGCCCTACCTTCTTCCCCACCCCAACGCATAAAAGCTTGACAAGACAAGTGGGGTTCTTCGGAGATATTTAGACAGAAAAAAACAAGACGGTTCACCAAGCTGGAGGAAGTCAACAAGAAACATTCCAACAAACCTTATGAACTATTTTTGACCCACGAAAGGGTCCCGTCAGCCAATAATTGAGTTTCCAAACATCGGCAAAACGAGTACAATGGAGGAATATTCCTTTCAGCTCCGGGCCAGCACTGTGCAAAGTCCCACTCTTATGCTACTTTTCCGCACCAACCATCTGATTCCCACCTTTCATCCGGAACACGAAACGTTCGATGTCCAGATTTTGATCAGATTTTGATACATGCCCGGGCCTCTCGCTTCACACTTGACTCTGGTGCCGACGGACACTTGGCAACTTGGCGGTGTTTTGTCCCTTTGACAAGCACCATCAAAAATGATGAGTATCGTCCATCCATTCGATAAATTCCCGACTGGGTACCCCACACGTTGGAAACCCGATCAACGATGCGTAAATCCCTTTTTGGAAAGAGGCTGAACGTTGATGATGTGTTGCGGTGGCGGACTGACCCATGACAAGCCAGGGCACCTCTTCGGACAATTTTGACAGCGTCTCAACTATTCTTCTTGTACTTCTTCTTGGCCCTTCCTTCTCACCAACTTTCTTAAATGTCAACTGGACTGTTTCTTTCCGTTTCAACGATTTGACATCGCCCTTTTTCTTTCTTCGTAAATAACACCCTTTAAAGTCTGCAGGCTCAGACTGAAATCTTGAGCTTAACGGATTTAATGCCACAGAGGAATTGAACAAGCAACCAGGAGAAGGAAAACCGATCGGGGGAAACAGAAGATCAGACCCAAGGAAATCATGGCACCTCGTATGGATTCCCGGAATATGGTAGCAGCGGATCTCGAGGAGAGGGAGGAAATGGAGTCACCAATGGCAAGAAGGGAGCGACATCGTCGATTCCTGGAAAACCGAAGACGGAAGGCTGCACGGAATGAGGGATTGGAGGAAAGGGGCGATAGTAAGGACAAGCCGAAGAAACCTGAAGGGTTCGATACACCGTCGGATGATACGCCAAGTGAGGACGACAAGAAGTCTACTACGACTGCCCCTCCACCACCTCCAACTGCAGCCCCCGTTGCTCAAACCACCCCAACGGTCCAGACCAAGACTACCGTAAGAGGAATTACCAAAAATTTCATAAATCAATAGATCTAACATCATAACAGAAGAGCCTGCTCGATGCTCCAACAAACGCCGCCCCTCGCAAGGGAACCGAACCACCAGCTACATCTCCTCCCCCGCCACCAGGACCACCATCACCAACGAGCGCACCTCCTCCCCCACCACCATCGACGTTTTCAACAACCAGTCGCTCACTTTTCGTAAACACACCAATTACTCACGCCCCATTCGAAAAGTCCTCAGCAACTTCAACATCCGAGGCCCCAAAAGCAACAGCGAGCACTATATCTCCAGTGGCGCTGCCTTTACTGGCATCATCATCTCAATCACTATCTCCGGTCATTCGAAGCTCACCAAGCTCTACTTTTGCCACCTCAACATCAGTAGCCGCGATCACCTCTGCAAAGATAACCACATCAGCCTTCATCGCGGTCCCACAAGCAACCTCTGCCACTTCCGCCACCTCGGGCGCAAATGCAAATACCAAAGTCGACAACGGAAATCAAGCAGGCCAATCCAGTTCCTCCTCCATCTTACCAACAACAGCAGTTGCCGACAGTCGGCCCACGGCTGGACTAGGCGTCGCCGACCAAAAAGGAGTAACAGCCACAACGAGAGATACAAATATCCGAACGACCGGAATCATAATCGGGGTCCTCGCGGGCTCCATCGCTCTGATTTTCCTAGCCTGGCTTCTAATCGGAAGAAAAGCAAAGCAACTTCGAAAACGGCGTGATGAGGTCCATGAAAAAGAGGCAACAGAACCTACCTTTGCCGCGAACAGAAGGGGATCTTGGGTTGCAGAATCGAGAATTTGGAATGCGGCTAGTACTGCTGCTCCGACTAGTACCGTAGGTGTAAGTTATCCCCCCCTTCCTATAACCCCCCAATAAAAACTAACAACAAACCTAGGCCCCCTCAGAAGCAGGCTTTCCGGGCGGTTTTCCCGCCGCACTCCCCACCTACCCCGCTTATGAAAACACACAAAACTCATTCCCGCAAACAAGCTACTCCCATCCCTCTCAACTTCCATCACCCCTGGAAGTAAACGGTCTCGGCGCTCACAGGGACGTGATGGATTTTGGAAGTCCACCGGCACCAATCATGGCACCAGAACCGGAGCCGGAATCCAAGAAAAGCACTTCATGGAGAGATTCCGTAGCTACAATCTCAACCATCGCCTCCGTCGCTCGATTTCGAACTGTAAAGTCTTGGGCCTGGGACCAGAGGAAGAGGAACATGGCTCCTAGTAATCTTCCTGATCTGCCGGCCATGCCCAATAATGCTCCTTACAAGCAGTTAGATTAAACTGGCTGAAGAGAGAGAGGAAGGAACTCGGTTTTGGACTAGGGAATAGAATTGGAGTTGGGATAGACGGGGAGAGAATGGGGATGACATGTTTGCTTGATTTGTATAAAACAACCCCCTGGTAATCTGAACATAGTACAATACAGCAATAGATACCCAATATTAATTCAATAACACGTTAGTTCAACTCGCTTGCTCACTCAGGGGAAGAAAATTCAAAGATCAAGTACAAGGATAAGCTCTCAAACGTGAGACGCCGTATTTCACGAGTATTTTCTTCAGAAAAAACGATGTGCGCAAAGGAAAAAAAGACTCAAAGCATAAAGATGGGATTGAAACCAATCAAAGTCTTGATTCCCAGAAAGAAGCTCAGGCTGCATATAGAAAGATCTCCAAACCACCTCTAGCATGCCCAATTGCCCCCTGTCTAGCCCCTTTTAAGGTCGTGTCACACCTGCGCGACAGCCCCTAAAAAGGCTTCACCCCTGCTATGACAGCTGGTGTGACACGCACCGCCGCACTTATGACGTAGCGATACTACGATACTACGAATAAAAGAAAGAACTTTAGTTTATTAGTAAATTATATAATAAAACGATAAGATAAAGATTAAATTTATACTCTAAAGTCTTAATTAGTAGCTAGACTACTAATTATATAGAATATATA
>LLCB01000574.1:0-21535 GCA_001414345.1 Hymenoscyphus infarciens | reverse complement strand
TAAAAGTTTAGTAGATATATATATCTACTACTAGTAAAAGTTTAGTAGATATATATATCTACTACTAGTAAGAATTTAGTAGATATATATATCTACTAATACTAAAAGTTTAGTAGATATATATATCTACTAATACTAAAAGTTTAGTAGATATATATATCTACTACTAGTAAAAGTTTAGTAGATATATATATCTACTACTAGTAAAAGTTTAGTAGATATATATATCTACTACTAGTAAAAGTTTAGTAGATATATATATCTACTCTTAGTAAAAGTTTAATAGATATATATATCTACTAGAAGGCTGTACTCCTTTCTTTATAAGGGCTGTATCTAAGCGTAAGATGTGGGCTTCGTTAGGGCCTCGTAGCATGCCTGAGGTGTTCCTGTTCATGTTCTCAAAATTCCCCCACCTGCCAGACTCCACCATCCAATCATAAAAGACACGGCTGAACAGTCATCAGCCTTGCGCATTTACAATCCGCCCCAACTTTCTCGCCCCAAAGGCACCGATACCTTCTTCCACACGACATCAGGACTGGCCACTGAATCGGTCAACAAGACTCCATCATGCCGGTCAAGAGAAAAGCTTCATCCAGTATGAGCTTTTGCTTGCTCTACCACATTGACACTTACTAACTCGAGTTTCTCTAGATGTCCGAGGCGGAACAAAGGCAGGCCGAGATTCGACCAACTCAACTCCAGGACCCAACACGCCCCGAAGTATTGGCAGCAGCGATGAATACTCATCTGCCAGCGAAAGCGAAAAGGAGCGCATAGAGACGAACATCGATAAGTTTTCAGTAGAACGCTTCAGCGCAAAGAACAATGCCGGTGCGCAACATGGAAGGGACTCCGCGAGTTATCACTTTAGAAATGGAAAGAAGGATTTCTCGTATATGTCGCTGAAGCCGGATCATGAGAATCGACCGTTATGGATTGATCCAGATAAAGCCCGAATTATCCTGGAAAGTTTCTCGCCTCTGGCCGCACATGCGCAGGATTTCCTGACGACTATTGCTGAACCGCTGTCCCGACCGAAGTTTCTACACGAGTACTCTCTCACGGCACATAGTCTTTACGCCGCAGTGTCTGTCGGTTTAGACCCGAGCGATATCATCAATGTCCTCGATCGATTATGCAAAATGCCGGTACCCGATAATATCAGAAACTTCATTACATCCTGTACACAGAGTTACGGAAAGGTCAAGCTTGTGTTGAAAAATACCAAGCATTTTGTCGAGAGTTCGGATCCGGAGATGTTGCAACGACTTCTGAAAGATGAAGTTATTGGACCACTTCGTGTACAGGGAACGGAGGATATTACGACAACTTCTGCGCCCAAGATGATGGGGTTGGTCATTCCAGGAACTAAGAATTTTGCTGGTGTGCAACAGGCTACTGATCGACGGGATGGAACGAAACCTAAAGAGGGCGAGGATGTGGCGCAGGAGGAGATTATTGCTACTCTTAATGAAGATGATGACGATGATGACGAAACGGAGGCTGTCCATTCATTTGAGATTGCTGATGATGGCGTGGAAATTGTTCAAAGACGATGTCTGAACCTTGGTCTACCGGTGTTGGAGGAATACGACTTCCGAAACGATACTGCCAACGCCAATTTAGATATCGATTTGAAACCAGCCGCTCAGATTCGACATTATCAAGAGAAGAGTTTGAGTAAGATGTTCGGTAATGGTCGAGCGAAGAGTGGACTTATCGTTTTACCTTGCGGTGCTGGTAAAACCTTGGTAGGAATTACTGCCGCTTGCACTATCAAAAAGGGAGTCATTATCCTCTGCACGAGTTCCATGTCCGTCATGCAATGGCGATCGGAGTTTATCAAGTGGTCAAACATCAATCCCAATGATATCGCAGTATTTACCTCTGACAGCAAGGGTAAATTCTCTGGCAATACTGGAATCATTGTTACTTCATACTCCATGGTTGCGGCAACTAACAAGCGATCCTACGATTCCCAGAAGATGATGGACTTCATCCAAAGTCGAGAATGGGGTCTCATGATCCTCGACGAGGTCCACGTCGCACCAGCAAACGTCTTTAGAAAAGTCACCTCGACCATCAAGACGCATTCTAAACTAGGTCTTACAGCCACACTCCTTCGTGAGGACGACAAGATTAGCGATTTGAACTTCTTGATCGGACCTAAGCTTTACGAAGCAAACTGGATGGAACTCGCAGAACAAGGTCACATCGCCCGAGTTCAATGCGCCGAAGTCTGGTGTCCTATGACGACGGAATTCTACTCTGAATACCTCAAACAATCAAGCCGGAAAAGACCTCTGATGTGGACTATGAACCCGAGGAAATTCCAAGCTGCACAGTTCCTGATAGATTACCACGAAAAGCGGGGGGACAAAATTATCGTCTTTGCGGATAATATCTTCGCACTGAAAGCTTACGCTACGAAACTCAATAAAGCTTTTATCTATGGCGATACGGGGAACGCGGAACGCATGCGGATTCTGGAAAATTTCCAACACAACGATAAAATCAACACGCTCTTCCTCTCTAAAATTGGAGATACATCTCTGGATCTGCCCGAAGCTACTTGTCTCATCCAAATATCCTCGCATTTTGGTTCTCGCCGTCAAGAAGCGCAACGACTGGGTCGCATTTTGAGAGCTAAACGCAGAAACGACGAGGGATTCAACGCCTTTTTCTACTCCCTCGTCTCCAAAGACACACAAGAAATGTTCTACTCCTCCAAACGACAAGCCTTCCTCGTCGACCAAGGCTACGCCTTCAAGGTAATAACCCACCTCCAAGGCATAGAAGACATGCCCAACCTCGCTTTCAACACTCCCGGCGAACGAAGGGAACTTCTCCAAAATATTCTTTTGGCGAACGACGCGGATCTTGAATTCGACGATCGCGGGGATGATCTTTTCCATGCGCAGGATGGCAAGAGTAAGGTGAAGAAGATTAAGAAGGCCATGGCGCGACGGACGGCGGGAGCTTTGAGTGAGCTTGCGGGAGGCCAGGATATGGCATATGTGGAGATGAATAAGAATAAGAATCGGGAGTTGAAGGGGAAGGCTAAGAATAGTAATCCTTTCTTTAAGAAGTTGCAGAGGGATCAGGAGAAGAGGAAGAAGGCTTTTGAGGAATAAGTCACAATTGTTTGAAGGGGGGGAGTAGGGGGGTGTATGTGAGGGGATGGGAAAAGCGGATGGGAGAAAATTGTATTCTTAGACAGGGTTGCTTTTAGCAAGGCGTTTGAGGAATTTGATTTCTTGGATTTTGAGACTCTATCTCTCTCTCTCTCCCTCTCCCTCCCTCTCTCTCTGTACACCTTTTTACATCCCTTTCCTTGTTTTTGTTTTTGTATCCTTTCCCCTCTAGAATGATCTCACTCACATGTAGAAGAGTTTAACATGGGAAAATATGAGGAGTACTAGTTCCTCCCAAACCGTCCAGTTTTTAAATTTGAGTTTGGCGAAGGGCGCGTGTCTACTCCTGGATTATCTATGAATAGTTGCTTAGAGTTAGGTGGCGTTTTTAGCTCGGGAAGGGGGGAGATTAGATGAAAATCCAAAATCTCTCTTATTGATGAATTGGTTCGTTACACCGTCACCATTTTTGAAAAATTCTCTCAGATATATGATGAAGGATTCAAATACTTTGGAAGATTGGATGAAAATGTATTCTGAAAATGGATTTTGAAAATGTAGGTGGAATTCGTCTGAAAATTGGTTTGTTACACGTGCCATTTTTAAATTGTCTTAGATGTGTTAGGGAAATAGACGGAGATCAGATGAAATTTGGTTAACTCTACTCGAGTATAAGAAGCGAAATCAGTGAGGAGTGAAGGCAATAAGGACAGGTGACGACGTGTCTACAGTGGATTAGAGGAGGTGAATTTTATGCTTTGGGTAGCTTAATCTTAGCTTACTTGAGTTTTCTCTTTTGCTCTAATATTAACTCTTGTTTGAGGGTTGGTTTACTTATTGCTTACTTGCAAACTTCTTTTTATGCTCTAACTTAATAGTAGGATTAACCTTTGAGTGAGTATTCATGAATAGGTTTTTAGGGGTTTTAGTTACTACTCTATTTATTTCTGGGAAGTTGGGAGAGATGGAAGTTTTTATCGAATGTAGACCTAGATGTAGGACTTTGTGAAATTTTGGTTCCGTTTGTTTTGGAATAAAGATGTTTAAGACGAGGTAGCTTGATGAAAACTTGTGATAGATGAGGATGTATGGGAGTTGGAGAGGCGATTTAGAGGGGTAAGATAGATTCTAGGTACATTTTTAATAGCATTTTGGAGAGCACTTTCGAGTTTTGATTTTTGGATGAGAATTAGAATAAGAGGCTAAGAAGAGAGTTGTAAATAAGCTGCTATTATTCTTGTCTCCAAAATATAGTTCCGAGTAAAATATCAAATGAAGAGTAAACCAATCCCTTTGGGGGCCAAAAAGAAGTTTTTAGTAAGCTGTGGAATCGCAGCCATAGTGTTTAATACTGTCTCTAAACAAGTACGAGTTAAGAAGCTTAACTATGACAATTCTTTTTTTTTACAAAGGTTTTGTATAAGATTAAGTTCCAATCAGTCGAGGATAATATGTCTAATATTAAATATTAACTTGCATAGTCTCAGTATCCAGCTCAACAAGTTGGCCCGTGACAGCTGACTTGAATTTAAGTTCTGGCATCTCTTTCTGTTTCATTTGTCAGTATATGTTGTGATTCTATAAGATATTATCCACGCAATCCGACTTGCCGAACGAGACAGGATGGGGGACAGGAGGTGAGGATGGGAAAAGAAGAGGAGAAGAAAATAAACGCACCCCCTTCTTCCAAATCATTTGCACCTCAGCTCCAAACTTCGCATGACACTCCTCAAAGATCCATCTCATATGCGTTCTCTCGCTGTGTCGAAAATCAGTCATCATCAATACAATTAACCCGAATAACCGAAAAGAAAAGAAAAACGTACCTATTCCTCCCTTCATTCTCAACCCTATCCACATCCCACTCCTCATCCACCTCCCCCCCAACCCGACAGACACCCCCAAACTCCATACCAAGCTGTATACAAGCGCCCACCAAATCCTCAACATACATCCCCCTCCCCCTCCGTCCCCCAATCACTCTCTTCGCCTCCTCCCTTCCCATCATCCCATACTCCTCCCGACACCATACACTCTTCTGAATGACATCCAGATCCCTCAAGCCAACTTGTTCCCAACAAGCACTCGCCTTCCCACTCACACTCCCATACCCATTCGATTCCAGCCAACCCATCCACCTCCCCCCCAGTTGGGCCAACAAAGGACCCAGCAAAAAAGCTGTAACAAGGTGCCGTTTAAAACTCACACGTGAGGATTTTGGTATGAGACGACAACAGTAATTCAAGCCCTCTAGTGTCAAAAAAGGTAGGAATGTTGAAAATAAGTTGAAGGACGATGGTCAATTGGATCAGAACTACAGGTGGAATATCGATGATGGTGGAATTGTTGTACCACTGTAAGATGAGGGTGGCAAGGAGGGAGGCGGAGGCATGGGCCAGGAGGAAGATCGTTGCTGTTTTGGAAACCATTTTTTTGGTGGGGAGTTGTGGGTTATCCCTTTCCCACGGGTGTGTAAGAGAGAGGTGAAAAGGTGATTCTGAGGAAAATGAAAAGGGGGTTCCATCTAGTCAATCGAGATTTTTGACAGGGTCAAAGGGGCGGCGCGTTAGCCTGCCTAGAATCCTGGGATGGATATAAATACATTTTGTACAACGGAGTGGAAATGGGAAAGATCAGGAGCGTGGAGGGATTGCATATATGATGGTTTATTGTAATCTGGTAACCGGTTACCCGGGAATTTGAAGATGCAAAGTGATGGATGTCATCAAACAGCCAAAGTAACCTTAAGCATGGGTTCATGATTTGTGAGGAAATGTTTAAGCAAAACACAGAGCACCAGCTCGTGTTCTTTCTATTCTAGATATATACAAAATGCTCTTTCCCTTCTCCAAGAAAATCTATCTCGAGATCCATGTCTCCTTCTCTGGAGTAAAAACCACCGATCGTGGATTTCTTTAAATCTTACTAACCTCCCCCACATCCAAAAATCCCTCCGCAACAGCTCTAAGCAACTGGTTTGCAATAGCAGTCTTCGGAGGCAATCTCAAATTCCCCTCTACATACCCCTCCCCAGCTGCTTCCCCCAATCCACTAGTACCAACCCTCAACGCCTCCTTGACCTCGTCCATTTCAAACCACTTTGCATCTTCCAATTCAGGATCATGTTCTAAATGTATTTTCTCTCCATCTGGCAGAGCTTGTCCGATAGCACCGATCATTAAGTTCGCTGGGTATGGCCATGGTTGCGTAGAATGAATAACGACTCGTCCTAGATGTACACCGGATTCTTCCCATACTTCTCGACGAACGGCTTCTTCAACTGATTCTGCGGGCTCGCAGAATCCCGCCAGGGTGGAATACCAATGGGGTGGCCATCGTTTTTGTCGTCCAAGTAAAATCCTCTTCGCATCATGACTGACGACTGCCATAATGACCGTAGGGTCTGTTCGGGGGAACGAAAGGTTGGAAATTCCTTTCCGTGTGACGCAAGCCGCTCTCTCACGGGGTTCGGCCGGAATTGTAGTTGCCCCTCCTTGGGGTGTTGGAAGAGACGCGAAATCGGTTGGAGGACACACTCTCTTGGTTCCCGCATTGATGGAAAGAGTCGGCTGCCCGCAACCACCACAGAACGGATTCCGGGCATTCCAATCGAGAAGCGATCGAGCGTGGGCGTAAATCGCAGCTATAAAAGATCAATAAAAGATCCTCGATTACGGAAAAATTACCATACCTTCCGGAGCATTTAATGCCATATGTACCCTCCCCTCCGTAAATGACAACCCCTTAGCCTTCATACTCTCAATCAAACTCTTCGCCTCCTTCTCTACGGTCCCCCTAGGCGTAACATCAACCGCAAAATACGGAGATCCAGTATAAATCCCATGTTCAAACCCTTCCTTCTTCCCCTCATCCAATCCCAAGAACAGCACCAACGGCAGCGTAACACTACTATTGAAACTCTTTACTATCTCCTCCTCCGTCTTCTCAAAGGGATTCTCCCCAATCAATTTCCGCACATCTTCATGTTTCGCATATGCCAATTTCGAGGGGTCCTTCGAAAGAGGCGCGAGGTCGTTGAAGAGGAGGAAGGATGTGGAAGGATGGACGAGCGCTTTGGAAATGAAGCTGTGATCTGTTCGTAGGAAAGAGACGCGGTTTAGGGGGGATCCGGAGAAGTAGTTTGCGATTTCGCGACCGAATTTTCGGGAGAGCATTGAGTCGACGTCGTGGTGAGCTGGGTCTGGGAGGTCGGGGGTGGGCATTGTTGCTTGGACTTGGACTCGGACTCGGTAATGTCGGTTGGGATGGAAATGGAACTTTGGGACTGCGAAATGAGGACTGGAAATGAATATGTAACTAGAATTTGATGAATTCGTAAATATTTGGGGTAGAAGGAACAAGTACGGAGAACGAGAGAGAGAGAGATGGTTGCTTGCTCGATTACTCGAGTACATGCGCTGGCTATGTAATGGTGGGGTTCACTATTCCATCATTGGCCGAGGTCGGATTTCTCAGCACGACTTGTTCTTAACCCCGAAGAAAGATAGGGAAACATTTAACCCGGAATAACTTCATTCTCAGGTAAGGGGCGAAAGTATTGAGATTGAACCAGAAGCTGGGTGGTTTGACCGATGCCTCTTAAAATTGCAGATTCAGGGGCTGAGAATCTTATCATGCTACACAAGCACGGCACACAACGAAAAGTTTGCCGGCATTAAATAAAAGCCTCTCTCTCCTTTTACTTTATTTGCATACTATAAGCGTTTTTATACGTGTTTAAAATGATGCTCAAATTGCCAGAACACGGATCATAGAGAGTAAAAATAAATATCTAAGCGAGATACTTATTTTTTTATAAACACTTTGCTTTAGATATTATTAATTTTAGAAAAATATTCTAGAAAGTTAAAAGTTAGAATATTAGTTTTTGGTTTTTTATATATAAAAGCTCTCTATTATACTAATAACTTTGACTCTTACTTATTTATAAATAAATATAATTCTAACTAATTTCTAACTAATAGTTTAGATAGTAGAAGGTTTTACTTTCTAGAGATATATTTAGCTTATATATATATTTCTACTTTTTTAAAATATAAACTATTAAATAGAATAAGAGAATATATAATATATATAAACGTTTAGCTAGTATATATTATAGTATATAGTTTTACTCGCACTTTCTTTAATTATATATATAAAAATATATACTACTAAAATTAAATACTATACTCTTTTAACCTCTTAACTTATATCTATATCTTTTCGCTTATACTACTATTATTATTATAACTACTAGAGTTAACGAAATATATACTGAAATATGTAGCTTATAAGCTAAGTAATAGAGGATATATTCAAAGCAAAACTTATAATATAAATAGATATATATAAGTATCTTTCAATTTTATACTTATATATCGCTTAAAAGTGCTTAAAAGTGCTTATATATTTCTAATTATATTATAGCTTTTTTATTAACATATTTAATTACCTGAATAATATACGTGAGACTTGATTTGGACAGGTAGGGCAACTAGAAAGTACTATTGCTGCGTGTACATTGATTGCTTTCTACTTAGTCTCTGGCGAAACAAAGATTATTCAGGGGGGGTTACTTTACAGACTTTTCAGGGGTTTTTTGGTAGCATAAAGCTACAGAAATATGGCAGTTGCCCCATTTGGATAACCTTTGTTACGCCTGGGACGAAGTAGCTCGTTTCATGACGCTAGGCGAATGTTTCCACAAAAGAGTATCTTATGAACTCCTCCATCTCAAACCCCACTCTAAAATGCTCATCATCGCCAGAGGACTCTTTTGGATCGAAACCCTCCTGATAATATCTGCCGCGATGTCCACATGGTATGGCCCATGATGCTATACACCTCAACGCATAAGCGACTAGTCTTATACCGCTACATAATCACAGCCTTTTGTATCACCGAGCTCATAGAACATTCTACTCATTTAATTCCACCGGTTTTGCGTCTCCCAGCTGCTCGCATTTTCACTCAAGTATGCTGGATACTCGCTGCTTGGTCATTACAACAATCCGGGGTTTCTTCCAGGCCCGCGACGCAACATATAGGAAGACATCCCTTTTATGGATCAATTACGACAATTACTATATATGCTTCCAACTCACACGACGGAGCGAATTCATGAGGCAATCCTAAGTATCTTCAAATCTCTAGTAGATGAGTATGTATATCGACTTTTACTCCCAAATTTCTTCGCGCCGTACATTGGGGCTTCTATTGCTTATGGAAATCTCCGCTTTTTTGTTTGGTTTTACACGTACGTACCAGGGGTATTCTGAATTTGTGAGCGCTACTTGTACGGGGGTAATGAGGGGTATTATGTTGGGATTGATGGGTTCTTTGGGTTATGTTCTTTTGAGCCATTTTTTGGGTGAGGTGCAGGTTTTGTGGCTTTGGAGACCAGAGGTTGATAAGCTTGAGGAGGTGGAAATGTTGGTTGAAACGGTGGAGTTTGAATTTGAATAATGTCAAGCTAGGACTTAGTTTCGGAGGTGGAGTGAGTGGTGCTTGTTTATAAGTTATGCACCTCGTTCCGAAGTACGAATAAGACAACGTAAGAATTTCATTCAGTAAAATTGCCAAGAACGTCACTCTAGTAAGCCTTAGTGCGAAAGAGCGAAACACCTCGGTGCACAAATGGTTTTTGACACTTGAATTATCATTAACCGGGGTATCTCCAATCTCCATCATTAACCAGGCACCATCCAAATCCTCGCTAAACACATTAACTTAAAGCTGGTTTCTCACTCTTCAACTCACTCTCGTGAGTAGCAATATTCTCCTCATCCCCCTCTACTCTCCCAAGAAACTTACTATTCTGCATATTATTAAGAGCATCTTCTTCTCTATCTGCCTTTCGGAAAGTCAAGTAAAATCCAATACCACCAAGGAAAGCCAGCACAGCAACAGAGCCATAATTCCAGACTAGAAGAGGGTCCTCGGAAAGTGCAGTGAGAGCTTGACCAAGAGCACTGGAGACAGCGGATGTGAAAAGAGCGATTGCTTGAATGGTGGAACGCATGTTCTTTGGTGCCTTGGTGTAGGCGTATTCGAGCTTCGTGATTGATGCCATGACTTCGGACATTCCAATTAAAGCATATGGGAAGACTTGAACCCAAACAGTGATTGGAGCGGTACAATCGATCTTCTTTTGTGACTTCGTCAAGGCGTTGATGTTATCACCGCACTTGGAAAGTTTGTAGATGTAAGCCTGTGTTACGCAGGCGGAAATCATAGCCATAGCGCTCAAAATGAAACCAGCGGTGATCTTCTTGATTGGTGAGAGATTGAATCCGAGCTTTCGGACGAGAGGATAGATTCCAAAATCCATGATAGGAATGACGATGATAATGAAAATCGGGTTCAACTTGGAAACGATATCGTTGGGCACCTTTCCGAGTTCCATAGTACTAGCTTGTGACACCAGATTACCAGTCATTTGGTTGTAAGCTAACCAATATACTGGATACCACAGAAAAACCTTGCAAGCAAGAACACCACGACGGACCTCGTCAACCCACTCGTCATCGAAGGTCATCCACGCTGGAATGACTTCACCGCGGGCTCTGATTTGACTGGGCTTGACTCGGCTCCAAAAATCGGGGTCTCTGAGGTTTTTCTTACTATTAAGGGGGTCAGAAAGTGTAAGAACTATTTTTTTCAGTGGCAGGGATGCACTTGCGTCGTAGAAAGATTCCATGACCATCTTCCTTTGAATGCAAGGCGGATCAATTTCCACGCCTTGGCCATCACACTTCCGGTGGGGGGCGACAAAGTGTACGACTTCTTGAATTTCCACAGAACGAAAGGACACAAAGCGTATACAATCGTCGGTAGAAGGAAAGAAAGCCAAAACCCAACATAATGTTCCGAGTAAACCATTGCCAAAGATCCGCAGAGAGATCCAATGTTGATGAGGAGGTAGAAGTAGATGTAGATTCGGGCAGTCGTCACAGCAGGATCGACAATTTCCTTGTGGCCTTTCTTGTTCACTCGCACATAGGCTTTCTCGTCCTTGTATTGTTCGGCAATCAAAGGAGAAATATTTGATTTGAACCCTCCTGTCCCGATGCCCATGATGACGAGACCGACGGAAAATACAGAAACGGCTGCGGTTGGATGAACGATGACGGGTGGGATTGCAGATAGAATGAGGATGATGTGACCGACAATAGAGACTACATTGGCGTATTGAATAGTCAAATATCGTCCCCAGTATTGATCAGCCAGGTAAGCGCCGAAGAGTGGTGTGAAATAGGACCAGAAAGAGTTGACTAAAATACGGTTAGCGAGCCGAGGAAACTGGACTAAGACTAAGAGAAGTAAAATAGAAGAGATAGTTTGGAGCTTTAAGACACCACTTGGCCTTGTGCTTGCAGGTTAAAGGTAGACAAGATGAGGTTCTGGGGTGGGGATGGCGCAATTAGCGAATTTTGGCGAAATTCAACTTACAGGTTGTCAGACCAGTTGAGGCACGTTGACCGAGACCGAGGGCACCGGATCCGGGCTTGATGAGAAAACCAGCTCCAGTTTTGGATCCTTTGGGGAGATCCTTTTGGATAAAATTGACAACTGTGCGCCAAGTCAGTAAGTGGGATACCGAAAATCAGATTCCATTTCTTACAAACTGCAGTTGTGCCATAGTAAGAGAAGCGCTCGGCAAATTCGACGAAAGCGACGGTCCATGCAGTCCAAGGAATCGTGCCAGGGACACGAGGGAGGGTTGCGAATTCTTCCTCAGTTGGAAATGGTCGCAAGAGTTCTTGGGATTCGTTGATAGAGTTCTCGTCACTAGTGTAGACTGCGACAGGATCGACCATAGAGGCACCTTTGGTCACCTCGAGACTGTGCTTGACGTCCATCTTGGTTTGGTGGGGGAAGATGCTGAAAGAGAGATAGAGAAGGGTTTTAGCCGGGGCGGGGGATGGAGCTCTTATTATAGATAGCTACACAACCCAAAGCCAAGACCGTGGGACCGACTTCGTACATAATTTACCACATGGAGCTGATCCAATTGATTCCCGGAAAGTGATGTTTAGTGTGACCATCACCTGCAGCTACTTCTGCCTGTTGGAAATTCACGACCTCTAACCTTGAAGAGGAAAGTATAAACAGACTTGGCGCTGTTATCGTGAAATCTCACGTTGTTATTCACGACCCCAAGAGCTTGGTATGAGCCTAGACTCGGGGGAAGGGAGTCGAAGAGGGGCAATTACTCAGGGGTAGAGAACTCGAGACGCGATTTCATGGGTCCATGTTGCCATCGACAAGTTTTTCATAATGGAAGACGGCGATGGAAGAAGCATCATATCCGTGCCAAGAATAGAAGATAACGGTTTTCCGAGGCTTCTAGGCAAGTTTAACCTTCGATGCAGCGGCCTGTAACGGCATAGTCTCACGCAGTTTGTTTGTTTGCCAAAAAGTGGTGAGTCGCTGGTGGCGGGGAAGATATCTCCTTCCTTTCTTGATGGCCAAGGGGGGCCCAAGACCATGCCAAGGTCTTGGGAAATTCCCGTTCAGCGCTACAATTTCTATCACGAACTCCTCTTGGGGACCATTCGATATTCTTTATGTTGAATTCTGTTGGTGTTACGAAAAAATTGGGCGTGAAATCAAACCATTTTTGTGGTTTGCGGTGCGGTGTAGGGTTGGTTGTTGCCGTCAACTCACGATATTTCACACCTAGTGTTCTCGGAAAATCCCCGCTGTGGAGTCGAAAAGTCGAATTCATTCCGATACTGTACCAGCATTTTTCGAGATAAGACCTAATGCTTACAGGTAAGCAATGATTGGGGATAACAGGTTGGTTTTCTTATGTCAATGGGCCGACGACTAGCATCACCCTAAGGCTTTGAAGGAAACATCAACGCGAATGCACCATTAGCCTATAATTACGCTCGACCAGGATCTTTAGTCTCGCTATCTAATTGATATGGTAGGTAGTATTACAGGACTGTAAGGGTAACCAGCGGAATCGTCCAGGTTGCTTTACGATGACCATTTTACAACTACACGAAAACCATACGAGAATTCGAATTATTCCCTGTCTGTTGGGAATAAAAAATGGACTTCAAAACTAGTCTCAAAGCAATCAATTAAGTACTGAATAGCTCTCGTGGTTCCAGCTTTAAGGGGCAATCCAAGTAGAGTAGTGGCTAAAATTAACCATAAGGCATATTCAAAAGGTCTAGAATGGTGTGTTGAATTATTCTAAAAGCTCTGAACAACCAGACCTCGTATGAATTGCTATTTCTTTGGCCGTACATATCAAACAATGTGACCCTATTTGGTCTGGTCAGAATTAATGTAGGATATTCACGTGACCTATCTTAGCGACTAGTTAAGGAACTAAACACTTCAGTAGAACTTGTCTTGTGCATGATTGTAAGACTTGAAGTAGCATTACCAAGGGTTTGGGATGAATATTCAATCGAAAATGTAATTAAATATGCTATATGCTTCCAATATTTACTCGAAACATTGAATTGCCCCAGGAGGGCGTTGACTCACTGGATATACACTCAATAGTCATATACTGTTAATAGCATTTTCTGCTCTTCTGAATTTCTTCCAACAGTATGTTGGCTTTCAAAACGTAATAATCAGCAAAGTTCCCTTCTTGAGAGCCTCTACGGTAATTTTATTCCGTGCCTTATCTTCATAAAGTATTAGTCAACTAAGAGTTAAATTAATTAGGAAGAACAATAGATGGCATACGTTGGGAATTTGACAATCAAAAACCGGTCCTTTAACCAAAGCCAATGGGTATATCTGGAGGTAATATCTCAGCTAGCGCTTCCCGGAAGCCGTCAATTTAGACCTTGACGAAAAAGCAATGAGTCGGCTTAAAGAACCCGATAGATTATTAATAATATGTTTAGTATCTATTGACAGTACTATATTTTAAGTCATTTTCATTGACAAGGTCATCAGCCGTATCTGGGATCCCATCAACAAAAATCCGTGTCTTTTCCAAAAACCAAAGATCGAGCCGGTGATCCCTTTGTGGTGTGCTTCATGAAACTCAGGTGTCATTTTTTTTCTATGGGAGCTCATTGCTCTAAGTTTCACGCATGATAGATATCAGGTCTCAGAGAAAATCTCCGGTGTGATTAAAGGGGACAGTGCAGTTCTATTTTTAGGTTCCCCATGAATATAGAATAGCTGAAAACTTTCCAGAAACGACAATTGGTAGGTGACCTACCAATAGACCGCCCTTTTGATATCGGCTACTTACAGGTAACCTAAAAATAGCTTCCACTGCTTATAACATTTGATCCATTGGCTCTCTCAAACCTGCGCCTTGGGATCTGAACCAGCTAAAAGTTGAAAAAACTCCCAGGGAGGGCTTGTATTTCCATTTAAGCTAGAAGTCGCCTTTCAACGACTTCAAGGGGGCAAACTACACAATATCGCGAACAAGTCTCTCTGCTCACTACAACTATTTATCATCTTTCCACCATGTTTCGACTCAAATTCGCATACCTGGTATAGAGTTTCCTGGTATAGAGTTCGCGTATCTTGCTATGTGTCACTTCTATAGGATTTCGTCTTGTCTTCATATTGACGGAAGGAGTTTTAATCAGAGTACAAAGCATCCTGAAGAGGCTAAGGCTGCTGCTTTCAAGCGCTTCGTATCTTTTCCGCTTCGATCCCCGTTATACATGTGTTTTTGGTGGTCCCGAAGGAAAGGATCACCCTACTTCCGCGGGTGAATTCTGGGGCCAATTAGGACGGAAAAGTTGTCAAGTAAGCACTGTCATAGGGCAACAATGGGATGTTGAAAGAATGTTGAACAGTTTGGGGTGTGAGTTGCGTGATTTTCAATTCACTCTGCCCTTCCATTTCCACTCGCCACCTCCCTATTGAGTTGGTATACCATTCTATGGGTCCCCTCACTGATGTTACCCCAGCCCCGTAAAGTTGGTATATTGCCCTTGAAAGAATCCCAGAGAACTGCCACCTTTGCCCTCTCATATCTTTTGCTTTTTAAAAAACGAACCTACATTTGGACGGAACACGTCATATTCTTTCTTTTCCTCGTAATAAGTCTTGAGTCTTTATTTTAACACGCGAGTTGCTTCCTTGATGAGTTTTAACTGTTGAGATAATTCACTGCTGCCTGAAGTTCACCGAATTCTGTTCTGTTGATGGGGGCACTTTTAACTCAAGTCTCCGTTAACTGTGCACTTGAAACGATCCCTCACAATCAGCTATCACTTCCACTCTCAGCTTGACTAAGATTACTAAACCGGGATGGTAAGATATAGAACCTCAATTATTTTACAGTTTTAACCCTTTCCACCTATAATCCTGTCTCTTCTGACCAGAAGCTCTCTGCCGTAGCCAAGAATGATGTCAAACCCTTTTTAAATTTGCACATTAGATTAATTGACCTCAATGCAAGAGAAACTTAAGCGATTAAAAGACTTCCAATTCAGTTACACCAAAAGCCGAGTTTCTCACCACTCATCCAAACCCTCGCAAAAATGATGAGTATAGACCATCTAAATCCGCCAATATTCAAAATAAATGTAATCATCAATCCCCAGGATTCCCTTTTGTGCAAAGGTCATTTAAGCCTTCCAGAAGCCTAAAGAATTACTGCAGCCCAGCCCAGTCAGAACTCATCTCGCATCCAGCCAGCTGGAGGATCAGAGTATGTCTCGCTTAACAATCCCCATTATGGATAGCAACATTATCTACATACCTCAAAGTCAGTCATTGTTCACGATGGAGGGAAGGTGGGTAGAGAACTAACACCTATCCGAATCAAATTCCTGCCCACAAGTCTCCAAATAGTCACCATCATTATCCGAACATCTATCAAGTAAATCCTGGGCGTAAGAAGCGATGTAATCGCATTTCGGTAGGATCGGGTAGGGGTTCTATTAAGGAATCATTAGCTCTTAGCTCTTACCTCACGGCCAAGTCGAAACAAAGGAAGGAAGAACTTGATCAGCGGGAGGGGACAACTCGCATCATTGCAAAGATAAATTGCATTTCCTTTATCACAACTCAATCTTGCTACGAATAATATCGGAGTCAGTATTGCCATTTCTAGAGGTATGAATGAGAAAGTAAAAGGGTTGTTAGGCGAAGTTGCGTCTTAATCCTCCTGAAACAACCCAAAGTAAGAGGAAAAGAACTCGGAGAATACCTACAACAAGAACGAGCATCAACGAGACAAATATCATGGGTTCTGATGGATGCTATACCTTTGACGAGGTAATCATTGTATGCAGGTCTCCAGGATTGGCCGGGGACTGGGCAGCAGATGATTCCGTCCTTTAATTTTTGTTAGCTGATCGACCAAAAATATACCATCCCAGTCCAATCAACCCCATCCAGAGAGAGTGCAACGAACTTTGTTTCGGGTGTGGAGGGCAGCACGTGAAACAAGTTCAGGTTCAGGAGCACCAAGGAAGGGATCGAAATCAGGATAAAGCGCCTTCATTTGTGCCAGTTGTTCTTGTATTGTGCCTGTGACGGTGACTTCACGACCACCCCATGTGCCGGTATAATTCCATGGCTGCTCGCGATAGCGGAGCTGATCAGGAGCAGTGAGGATCTGGAAGTAAGTATATGTTGTCAGTTCAGGACTCATGAGTTGGAGGTGGGAAGCTAAGTGTTAATGGTAGGACTTACGGAGGTGAAGAGGCTAAGGAAGCTGAGAAGTAATAATGTGGGTTGCATGATGAGACAGATGGTTATTTGTACTTGGATAAGTTGTTAAGAGTTGTTGATAATTGTTGTTGATAATTGTTATTGATGGTTGCTGTTCAAGGTGGACTAAGCAATACTTGAAGGGTGTTCTTAGAGGATAGAAAGGAAGTCAAGAGACAGAACTACGATATAAGGCTTTATAAGGTAAACATCGTAAGCAGGGTAGACACAATAATATATTAAGCGAATGAATCACAACTTCCGTGCTATTCACTTGGCATATCTAATTGTGAAGCTATCTCCTGTTTTCTCTCATATTTCATAGCTTGACCGGTGAACTGACCTCGTGGCCTCACCACTTGACATCATGAAAGAAAAGTTCACTTCATTAGTATCCCAGGTAATGAGAATAGAAATCATCTTCCTGCTACAAGCTATTCCCGAAGCCATTAATCCAAGAAGACTTAGAAGAATAAGAAACGCAAGTTCTCGATTCTTCGCCCTAGAGTGTCCTAATAAAAATTGAAAAGAGGCAATGGCTGATATATATAAAGCTCTACGTATTCAGTTAGGACGTTCAATATTGAATTAATTTGTGGTTGCGTTTCTGACATCTGCAAAGAAAATCAGTGAGGGGTGGTGGGCAACGATATTTACTTCTCGTTTAATTTTCCACCTTTCCGAGAACCTTTCAGAAACCCGGATTCTGCCAGCCTGGATTTTCTTATAGAGTCTTTTTACTTCCCTTGTAACCGGTGTTTTGAATTCTCTACTGCTATCCTGTGAGATAGATTCGCCTTTGTTAACTGGAGCAAGAGCGAAGAGAGGCTAGGAGAAGCAAAAGACTAATAACTACAAGCATATCTTCAATTTTGTATTTAAAGAGCGGTTAGCGTTTGTACCTTGATTACTCTCCTTGTTATCTCATCCTGTCGTCCTTTGAATAGAAACTGACAAGCTGCTTAGGAAATCTCCAAGTTCAACTACAGTTTCTTAAGCATATTTCCTCTTTTAAAAGAGGACACCTTTTATTTAGACCCAGCAGTTAGAATGATTTTATGTATGTGCGCGTACAACGATAAGGTTTATATTTCTCCGTGAACCCACTTCCTAAGTTATTACGAGTTGAAAAGCGTTCTAACCTTTAAGTATATTTTTTAATAGTTATTTAGCCAACTGAAGGACTGAACAAAAATAGGCTCTCTAAGTAAAAACTCCGTTAAAGCTTCTATATCACTACTCTTTCTCAAATTTATTACATTATAACTTATTTCGCATTATACTCTTCATCTAAATACTAGGTATTAGAGTTAGAAAATATAGTTGAAAGTTCAACAATTCAAGTCGTTTAGAAAAACGAAATCAGTAGTATAAGAAGAGAAGATATAGTAGAACGCTACCTTCTTACCTCCTCTAGAAATACTCTTAATTAGCGTAAGAAAAGGTTAGATTAAAGTAGAGTAGAGTAGAGTAGTAACCGCTTACTCTTATTTATCTAGGAATATTAGTTATATAAGAGTAAATAGCTATATATAATCTTATACTAGGTTTAATTAGCTTATTCTCTCTAGAGTACTAAGCTAACTAAAATAGAAAAAGCTAAAATACTAATTAAACGAGCTAAGAAAGCTAAAAAGCCTAATAAAAAATAGTAAAACTATCTAGACTAAGTTAGAAATTATCTACTTTAGCGAAATTACTAAATTACGATATAAACCGATCTATTACTTAAACTCGTTTATCTTATTCTCTACTATTCTTACTACTAGATATAGATAGCTAGAAGAAAGCTATCTAGAATTAGAAAAGAAAAGAATTCATTAGAAATTATAGAGAATATACTAAGAGAGAATAGCTAGAAAACAAAAGATAAGAAAAGAAATACTAATCTAACTAGGAAATCTTAATCTTAAACGCTATTCTCTATTATATTCAAAGTTTTCAGTAAATATAAACAGAGACATTAAATAAAGTCTCTAATACTTCTAATCCACTAGTCTAGCACTTAAATTCCCTCCTTCTCTACTTAACTTAAATAAACTCTAAGCTTCTTATCTAGTCTAGAATAAACTCTAAACTTCTTATCTAGTCTTTAGATCGCTCCTTCCTCTACTTAATCTTATCTCTAGACCTAAGAAGAAAATTATTTAGTCTTATTAATCTCGAATTATTACTTCACTCTCTCTCTCTATAAAACGTCTAGAAGAAAACTTTCTAGGCCTCGGTCGTTGCTTTTCTCCTCGTATTTTAAGACTTGTAGTATAGTCGATAGTATTTGTAATATTATACTACTACGATATATTATTAGAAACCTACTTTAATATATACTATTTATACTATTTAAATATTACGATATCTAATAATATTATTCTTTATATTATTAGTATTTTAATTGATATTATGATAATATTATAGTATTACTAAGTCTAAATATTTAAGCTTTTTACTCTAGATTTTAACTCTACTTCTTTTTAGCTTTATCTTTTAAAACTATATAGTATAATATATAGTATAGAAAATATAGTACTAAATAGCTAGAATTATAGATCTATTTAAATAGAGTATTTTAAAAAAAAGAATTATATAAATAGCTCTTAAACTAACCTAAGTAATATAAAGTAATAAATATAGCTTATACGAGATAGATTTCTAGACATGTTTCTATTAATACTAAGTACTAATTTAATAATAACAACGTTAGATTAATAGCTAGAATATAATAAACTAGTATATTAAATTCTATAAAGTTTTACTCTTTAATTATAGGTAAATATTAACTAAATCGATAAATAAAAATTATTTTAGTTTAATAAGTAAGTAATAAAAGAGTATATAGAAAAAGTATAAATAGCCTTATTTTAAGAAAAAGTAGGTTTTAGCGCTTATAAGTTATTAAAAGATATACTATATAATATCACGATATTACGATAGTATTATAGCGTATTTAGATACGTACTACTAGGATATTATAATAATATATTAATCTAAAATACTATAGTATCTTATTACGATAATACTATCGACTATACTAGAGACTCGCGTCTTTTCTTTTTATATTACTAGCGTAGCTTACTACGACGAAATAATAGAAGCCTTATCTCTTTCTTTGATTTAAAGTAGAACTCGTAGTCGTTACTTCCTCTCTTATATTATCTTAACTTCTTAACTTCTTAACTTCTCGACGTCTCTACTAGGTATAGTATTTTCTAAACGTCTCTTAGCTCGTTACTACTTTTTAGTACGCTTTTAGTACTAAAACTAAGTAAAAACCACTTATATATCTACTTTTATTCTTATAATTAATTAATAACTATAATATAAAATAGTAAATAAACACTAGAGATCTAAAGATCGCTAAGCCTCTAAACAAAAGACTTCTTAATATAAGGTCCTAGTTTAGTAGTATACTATTATTATTAGTAGAAGTAGATAGAATACTAATAAGTAAGAGCTACTTCTTTAGACACGAGATAACCTAGATTATATATCTGTTTTAGAGAGTAGTATTAGAGATATTAGTTTCTATTACTTTTTATATAATAATACTTAATTTTATATAATATATATATAGTAGAGGTGAAAAAAGAGGGTTATATTTAAGCGAGAAACTAAGCTGAAAATTAGCTAAGAACGCTTAGAAAATACTAGACCGAGTATACGACTCCTAAATCTAGCTATTTGTGCGATAACCTAGATCTTCTTATGCTTACCAAGAAAAGGAGAAACAAAGCTAGACTACTTATAGCCTAATATAGCCTACGCAGAATTAGGATATAAGATAGCGCGGTTAACAGTTTTGCGATTTCGCTCTAGCCCCGATTCGGCCCTAGCCCTATACTAAGAGCGCTAAGTCTCAGCTCTAACCCTACCCTAAAACCACCTATTTATATATACTCCCTTTTATATCTAATCTATTAAAATAATACTACTCTACTATATACTAATCTATATATATCTAAAGAGCGAGTAATTACGTATCTAATATACTTAAAATCATCTAAATTAGACTCTTTTTAGTAGCGCTATCGTAATCTAAAATAATACGTATAAATACGATTTATAAGAAGCTACTTATATGCCTTAACTACTAATATCTCTAGGTCGGCGATAGCTCTCTTTTAATACTACTTCTCTAAAAGAGCTTTAAATTAAAAGCTAAATAGATATATTAATCATTTAAGCTTTAAGGAGTATTTTAATAAAAAAAGTAAGGTAAACAGGCGTGGTAGCGTTAAGTAATATAGGTAGATTAAGAGGGTCTCGCTAAACCTACTACGTCTTATATATGTCTAAAATATCTATTCTACTAAAACCCCGCCTTCTAAACTATTAACTAGGCAGGTCAGAAGCTCTCTTCCTATTAGTATAGGCTTCTATAGTATTTTTACTATATAACGTATACGAAGCGCTTCTAGAGTAGGTAGTTAATAGTCTACTTTTGCGAGACGCCTAGGTCTAAACTATTAACTAACTCACGTAGCCTTCTTAGCCACGCCTCTTTTAATACTCTAAAAGTGCTTGTTTATACTCTAAAAGTACTAGAAAAGAGCCTCTTAAAAGTCTCTAAAATTAATAGACTATCTCTTATTTACTTATAGCACTACTAGCTAGAATACTTTTATATATTATATATATATATATATATATATATTATTAGCTAGAGTATCTAATATTAGTATTATCTTTTAATTAAGTATAAAAGCCTCTTAATTTAAGAGTAGAATCTC
>LLCB01000573.1:0-21572 GCA_001414345.1 Hymenoscyphus infarciens | reverse complement strand
ATATATATCTACTAATACTAAAAGTTTAGTAGTAAAAGTTTAGTAGATATATATATCTACTAGTACTAAAGTTTAGTAGATATATATATCTACTACTAGTAAGAATTTAGTAGATATATATATCTACTAATACTAAAAGTTTAGTAGATATATATATCTACTACTACTAAGAATTTAGTAGATATATATATCTACTACTACTAAGAATTTAGTAGATATATATATCTACTAATACTAAAAGTTTAGTAGATATATAAATCTACTGCTAGTAAAAGTTTAGTAGATATATATATCTACTACTAGTAAAAGTTTAGTAGATATATATATCTACTACTAGTAAAAGTTTAGTAGATATATATATCTACTACTAGTAAGAATTTAGTAGATATATATTTCTACTAATACTAAAAGTTTAGTAGATATATATATCTACTACTAGTAAAAGTTTAGTAGATATATATATCTACTACTATTAAAAGTTTAGTAGATATATATATCTACTTCTAGTAAAAGTTTAGTAGATATATATATCTACTAGAAGGCTACGCTCCTTTCTTTATAAGAGCCGTATCTAAGCGTAAGATATAGGCCTCGTTAGAGCCTCGTAGTATACCTGAGGTGTCTTTAGAACGAGCCTTATTATAGAGTTAGGCAGAAGAGACGGTTGTATTCTTATATAAATCTCTTTACTTTATTTCTTTAATACTAAGTAGTATATATAAGTCTTTCTAGACCTAGAAGGCTTACTATAAGCTATACTACTTTTCTCTAAGTCTAGTATAATATATATGCGAAGGAAGATAGGATTATTATACTTCTTAATATTAAGATATATAGCTGTTCAAACGTAGAGAGTAGTTATTATAAGACATATTTATAGGATATTCTATGTCTCTCGAGTTATTAGGTTTAGTATCTATATCTCTTATTTCGTTAGTTATATTCTCAAATGTGTTGAAAAGTATTATAGAGTAGACGAAAGTTAAGATTTAGAGTGATACTAGTATAAATATCCGGACAACGAAGTTTTTAATCGTTAGTCGCGCCTTCTAGCAGAGGTCTAGATTATAGCTATATTAATACGATATAACTCAGATTTAACTAAAGTAATTCCTTTCTTAAACTTTTAAGATTTTATTTAATAATAGAGGTATTCAGCTAGGTGAGATTATTTTATTCTTAGTAGAAGTCTAATAAATCAGAGGAGTTTTTCAAATTTTAGTTATAACTAGGCGTAACTACTACTAAATATTCTAACGTGTATTAGTTCAAGCGATTAGAGAATAATATATAAAAAATTATTTAAAAGTATAAGAAGTTATATAGATATTAAGCTTCAAAAGATATATAAGATAAAAAAGTAAAGAAGACTTAGATAGTAAATATAAGAAATATCAAAAAATTAACAACTTAGAACTAAAATAAATCTTATTTTAAAATAGCTTTTAGAAAATATTCCTAGAATAGAAGATTATAGAATTTAACTATATAGTATATATAAATAAATTAGTTAGTAGCTTTTTATTGATTTATTTCTATTTAATAGTCTATTTTAAGGTAAAATCAACGTATTACTAGAATCGACGTATTACGTTCTCTTACACATGAGAGTGGAGACGGGAGCCGACAAATTATGGTCACGTGTATAAAATTGCCTTCCATAGGTCTTGGCCTCAAAAAAGAAGAGGTTTCTTGCTCATAAACAGAAGCTATTAGAATAATTCCATTCCTTATCCTTTGGCAATGTTCGCGATTTTGGATTGCGTACACGTGATCTGGAAATCCCCGCCCCGACCCAGGAGGCTGCAGGTGTACTCTCTCCACAACTCTCCGGTCTTCCTTAGACATGCCACAACCTCACCAAACCATCCTAGAGGTAGATGCCTCTCCACAGAACCGAGAGTAACACGAAGACGAACCGCATCCAACATCAAGGTGCATTCCATTGTCAAATAACGGTATCCGCGATGGAAACCTGTCAGCCATCCCTTTTTCGGAGGCCGAATAGGAAGATGGGCCCACGAAGCATTCATGTCAACCTCAATTCCAAGCGAAGAAGAACAACTCGTCGCACAATCTGAAGTTCCGTTGTCCTCGAAACCTTGGTTGTCTGTACAGAAACTTTAAACCTCCAGCCATATCCTCGCGAAGTTTCGAAATACTTTCTTGGCTCTAACTTGCACACGAGCATTTCGTGAGCCAAAGTATGCGAGTCAAGCTTTGCCAATCATTCAATATAATAATTTTCCTTCCATTTCAGTTGGTTTTGAGGACATATTATGTGTCTTTTTCTGTTTTTTCTCGTTCGGGAATCAAGTCATAGCTCACGGAGGGAATTTTCACAAGCTATCTTGCGAAAGCACACTCCGTGAAGTTGATTTCAGACTTCGTTGTGCACTTGCCTCCTCGAAATACCCCCACCAGCGTGTATAAGCATTTGCGCAAGAGAGTACGAAACAATTCCGACGGTCCGATCAATGTCTTCTGGTGTGGACGAACTCACACTCTAAAGTTTATTCTCCTGAATTTCCATCCCTTCTCGAAACCCCCCTTCTTCCTCTGCCTGAGTTTCTTGGGAACGTATTGCAAGGGAATGATTGAGGGAACGTTTCGGAATAGTCCCATCACATCCTTGTTGAACTCCTAACCGCCCATTTGACTCCTCGCCTATACTTCCCCAGTATGTGATCCTGGGGACAAGAGTTCTATCTCCAAGTCTTGAGTTGTATATAATATCTTGTGTCCCTTCATTTATCTCCCTTTACTCACCATCAAATCAATCATTAACTTGTTCTCACATTCTTTCGTCAGTGCCGGCTCACTATCTTTATTATATCTTTGTATTCCACACTCCCTTTAATCCTATTTTTTTTTACCTAAACAAACTCAATTCACATACTCTCTTTCACAAATATTTATAACCATTTTTACGACCCTTCACTATCTCGCCAATATGAAGTTTCAATCCTCCATCGTCCTCGCTATATTAGCCATCGGTGGCAATGCGTCACCCATGCCAGCTGAATCCAAAGCTGGTGCAACAGAAGCTGCAACTGGCAACAATGTTCAAGCCTTCACAGGAACCAAAGGCGGTGCTCCTCCTCCAGTCATTCAATCTACTGGCGACAGGCCATTCTCTGTCAATGGAGATACTTTCGTGAACAGTGGGGCGGCTCTTCAACGAAGTTGTGATGTTCAAAACAACGCGTGTGCGACTGAAATCAATTCCGGAAAGGCAACGGGTGCTGTTAGTGATTGCAATGCTCAACAGCAAGAGTGCAATGCTCTCGCCAAGACAACTGCGGCTTCGATCACGGCTCAAAAGACCAATGGAGCAGCAAATACTGGGGCAGTAGCCGTTGAGGGGGCCAAAAAGGGAGCCAATAACGCAACTGCAAATACTGGTGCCACAAATGGTACTGCAACCGGTGCAACAGCTGGCGGAGCCGTCCTACCTGATGGTAGAATTGCCCAAAACGCTGTGGCTACTGATTTCAACGTCCTCGCTTCCAAATTCAAAAGCGCAGTCGTCAAGGGAGATGGTAAGTTTCATACACCCCAACAGACAGAACTAAACTAACCCTTCCACAGGACTTGTCTTCAGTGACTTGATCACATTTCCGAATGCCACCCAAGCTAAGCAATCCCTCGTAAGTTAAATATCCAGCAATTCATATCTTCTTCTAACATGGAATTAGTTCGATGTTGCCGGAAATACCAAAGCTTTCTCTATCGGTATCAATGATAAATCAATCTTCATCCCACAAGGCGGAGCACCAGATGCCACCAACCGACGGGCTGACCTGCTCCCAAGTATTGCATCCACCCTCAACAACGTGGCAACAACGGGAGTCAAGACCATGCACTTTTCTTTCCAACAAGATGCTGCTAAACCTCTCAATCTTACTCACGCCTATCAACTTGCTTTCCTCGAGACCGCCGATTTCTCTACTCATCAATTCGAGGTCAGCGTTGGTGGTGCAGATGCGGCGGGCAATGTTGTGGTTACTGGTAACAACAAAGCTGCTGCGAAGAAGACTTTGTTCACTACTCCTCTTGCTGCTGGATTCAATAACTTTGCTATCACTATGGATTTCGATAAGAAGTATGTTTAGCCCACAATGTTTTGGCAATTCCTCGAGACTAACAAATTCCAGCACCATCCAGGTCTTCCACTCCACTGATAATGAGCCTCTTACCCAAGCTACCGAGGCTCTTGCAAATGGTATGTCGATCCCCCTTCCCTGGTTCAACCGGCAAGTGCTAACTGTATTTAGACATGACTGGAAATGGCGAATATCATTTCGCAGTTCTCAAGAATGCTGTTGGCGGTGCACAACCTGCTAAAATCGATGAGGCGGTTTTCTTTGGAGGTATTTTCATGGAAGATACCGCTGGCAAAACGGCTACTTTGTCTTAAAGAGATGAGTAGAAATCTGAAATCATTCTTTTGTACAAGTACGGCACTGTATAGTACATGATGCTTTAATAGCTATAAATTAAATATTTCAATCGTTTTTGTCTGATTAAGTTGTGCTCTATGACGATTTTATTTTAAGTTTATATGGAGTTCATTTCATCTATGTTTTCTAGTTCTACTTCGATTTTTGTCCTGGATCGAGGCATAGTGTGGGCAGGGGGAGGTTATCTTTATTTTCCTTGGGGAGATGTCCGGTCCCAACTTAAGCGGCCTAAAATTATGCTTGCCTTTACCTCAACTTTGCATCTTTGCCTCGCTAATGTCAGTTCGCTTTCTCAGTTTTAACTTACAAAATCAAAACAACCCAAGCTAACAACCCAAGCTAACAACCCAAGCTAACAACCCAACTACTAAAACATCCACTCCGCTCGAGCAATATGAGCACTGCTCGTGCTCGCAATTGCGACATTCCTCGTCAGTTGAAGTCCAGTATCCACATTTGCAACATGCGAATCCCTCTTTGGTAGCGGGATTCAAGCGTGTTGTTGGTGTGATTGGCGTTGTGGGTTCCATTTTAATTATTATGAGAATGCAAGGGGGTCGGGTCTTGTTGGGTGAGGATAGAGGTAAGGGGTGAATGGTAGGCTGATGTTAAGAGTTAGGACAGTTTTGTAGGGGTATTTTGGGGGTCAGAGGGTGCTGTTTACTTGTTATTCTGTGGACCTCCTGTCTAAAGACCCGGGAAGAAAGAGGTAGAAAGAAATGTGTAAAGAAACAAAGGGCAAAGTCTGAATGGCATTGTTCAAACATCTCAGAATAGTTAAGCGAGCCGAGGGAACATTTTGGTCAGTTCATCCCCGCTCCGCAAGACGAATTGTGAGACAGGGGTTAAGGTCCAGTTTGGCACGCGTATAATTTAATTTAGATATATAAGATTTGTACACGAGTACAGCGTCAAAACGTTCTCGTATATATCTATTTATATTACGGTAAATGACTCTTTTACCTCTAAATTAATTATAAATACCTAATATACCCCTAAAATAATAGGTAGTAACAGCATTACCCTTGTTTCTTAACCCTTTGAAAAAGAAGAGGTATTCTAGTCAGAAAAGAGAGGTATTCCGGTTAGTAAGGAGATATTTCTTATTCATCTGTTTTACTATACTAATATACTTAAAAGATAATGAAATAAGTAAATTTACCTACTTATACACTACGTACTTCATACTTTATAAGCTACCTCGAGAGCTCTATTATAGTAGTTAACTCTAATCCTTCTACTTTTATCGCTTAAATTCACCACTTTTAGAGCCTTCTTAAGAAACTAAGCATGTTACCTTATCAATCCTCAATTCCTTTAATAGTTAGACAGAACCGTTGGTTTCTTATATAGCACCGCTCTTATATTTCTCTGCCTAAGCGACTATATCCTAAACCTTCTTCTCTTTCGCTAAACGCTTAGAGAGAAATAGACTCTTAAAGAGCGAATATCTCTTCTTTATATAAGGCTTCTTATTCTTAATATCGTATACTTGATCTAAAAGTAAGAAACGAATTTGATTTCTATGCCGATCGACGGTAGCTTCCTAGTATTATAACGTACCAGCTTTAATTCACTAAAAAGTGGGTATAAATATATGGGAAACGCTATTCTGTAACCAACGCTAGCATGGGTACCATGCTAGCGTATAAAATTAGCGAAATTTCAACATATTCACTCTTACTAGAAAACAATCGCCACCACCTTCCTAAAAAGGACTAGTCCCACCTAAAAAAGAGGCATAAATAGAGTAAACAAAGCTCGTAACAACAACAAATCAATAAACTACGTCTACCCTTTCCTAGTATGCTCTCCTACCACTTTTCGCAAAAGGTTATACTAAAGTCTCTAGTAATCTGCTTACTTACCTCTACCTTTTCCAGTATCCGATTCAACTGCGTTCCGTCGACCGGCGTACTATAATTTGGGGTTATTATCGGGAGTAGTGGAATTGAAGGCGTTGACTTGAGAGGTTGTATTGATATCGAAGTATCGGTATCAGATCGAGCGCCTATAAATAGATATATCTAGCTACCAATTTACAGGCGATCTACTATTCACGTTGAATAGGCAAAAGGCTTAAATTCATTTACTTTATTATATAAATCGGGAGTACTTAATCTTAACGGGTGGGTATAAGAGAGTGTCCCTCCCACTAGGGGGTCTAGGGGGCTAGCCCCCCGGTGAAAAGACAAGTGCCTTATACTATTACTATTAGAACATGTCCGGAAGTTAGGCAATACCCTAAAGAGGCAAAACTAAGGTTATTCCTACTTTTTAGAGAAGTCGATATTTTTATCAGCTTAACTAGTTCAACTAGTTAAGTATATATTTAGAATAAAAGTAACTATTTAAGTTATATCCATAGTTTCTAGAGTATCAGTAATCAGAAATATAATAATATATATATACGATATAAAAGGGTTTTGGAATACTTCTAGAGTAAATAGGAGGATGAGGGGGTGAATAGGAGGATAAGGGAGTAAATAGAAGGATAAGGGGGTAAATCACGTAGTGGCGTGCTTAGCAGGCCAGGGACCCCTACTAGCGTTAGCTACAGAATAGCGCAACCCAGAATACATAGTAGAAATAGTGAATGTTTACTAACTGAAATACCCCTATTTTCTAACTAGAATGCCTCTCCTTTTTTAAGAGGTTAGGAAACAAGAGTACTACTGTTACTACCTAATATTTTAAGAGTATATTAGGTATTTATAATTAATTTAGAGGTAAAAGAGTTATTTACTGTTTATATTATAAGTTTAACCTTGAATATATTCTATATCGTTTAGCTTATATTTATTTCGGTGTATATTTCGTCAACGTCACTAGGAGCTATATTAGTAATATATATATATATAGAGAAGTTGAAGGTTAAGAGGTCAAAAGAGTATATTATTTAATTTTAGTAGTATATATCCTTATATATATATTTAAAGGATATATAAGCAAAAGTACATACTATAATATATACTAGCTAAGCGTTCGTATATAGCATAATATACATACATATATTATATATTACCTTACTATTATTTTTAGTGGTGCACATATTATAAAAGGACTAATATATGCGAGCCAAGCAGGCCCTAAATAACTTTCTTAGAAAACCTAGTTCAGGCATAAATTTTTCACCAAAAAGGGAGAACCAACTCTTACCGCTTATCCTCCGTCGTTCAAAGTCCCGTTTTAGAGACTTATATTACCCCATATTGCGACGGAGTTGAGGAGAAGTTGGTGGTGGGCTTGGATATGGGCCTAACATCTTGAGTTGTGTTGTTGTATTGTAAATGTAAGGGTTTAAATGTAAAAGTAAGTTTTGGTGTTGCGAGGACAAGAGAAATATAATCTTGTAGGAACCTAGATGGAATTTGATTCAAGCTGTTTTTTTATATTTGGTTTAACTGTCTTATTAAACGCCTCGAGGGTTCTGGAATCTAATTTAATTTAATTATTTTTAGTATAGTATTTACGGGTAAGATGAACAGCAATTCAACATTACGTGAAACCTCCATTTATAGGGTAGAGTTTTGTTGTGGATAATTCTTTTGCCTCGCCCAGATCACCTTACATGTGTATAGTCTTGAAAGCTCATGACTTACAGCACCAATATTAATTGATTTCTTAGTTAGGTGATGGGATTTAATTAGATTTGTAATATTAAGAGGAAACTAAGTGTTTGCGATCGTTGATTGTTGTAAGAATAATTAATTTCTCGTGACCGAGCCGCTGGGGTGTGCCCAGAGTGGTTCAACCAAAAAAATAAAAATCCCAACTAGCACTTTAATATAACTAACCTGTCTCGGAACTATCTACGAGGCGAACACTTATTTGAAGTTGCTGGTGGGGATTTGGGTACAACCATTACTTAGACTAAGAATGGTAGATGGAACTGGATCAGAAGGGTTTAATAAGTATCAGGTTCTGTTTTTCTTTTTTGCCGAGTAACAAAAAGGAATCATTCGAATGAAACTTGATAAGGAACGTTTTTCCTATGGCTGAACTTGAGTATATGTATAGTAGATTCGTAAAACAAGTCGATTGTAATATTTTTCAAAGAAAACAAAAGCTAGATGAGTCCTTGAAAGAACATATTAAGCATTCAAGGAATAGTACACGCAATCGAAGCACTAAGTTGTCACATTTTATCTAAGTTTGAAGATGTCTAGAATGTAAATTAAAGGGGTTAAGCATTGAAGGGGCTAAGCATTAAAGGGGTAGGAATAAATACGTTCAAGTCATTGATACCCAAAACAGTTTATCAGCACGACTACGCACTGATAGAACCCATACTTCCTCTCCTACCCACTCATCTATACCATTATCTATCAAAATATATCTCCAGCTGGAGACTTATTTTGCTGGACGTGGGGGTGGAGTGGGAGGCGGAGTGGGGTAGGGCCCAATCTTCTTGGTAAGAATTGTGAAGGCGTAAAGATACCAAACTATGTAAGCGTGAAAATACATAGCTACTAGAATGCCAATGAAGCAAGCAATGTAGGTGCGGAAGAGGATCGATCATGTGAGTCTGTGTTGGAGATTATATCGACTTTGATTTCCTCTGTTCTTACTTTTGAATTCTTTGTCTCGTTGAGAGAACAGGGAATTGGAATTTCCTTCACCCTCTTTCATCATTTTGACGACTTGTATTCTTCACCGAAAGTCCAAAGCAATTAAATTCTATCAGCCACCTGAATTTCCGTTGAGACATATGTATCCCAGCGGCGCTCCCGAGTAGAGTTGCACAAACAACGTCAATGTGACCTCGTAAAGGTTAAGCAATACGCTAGCAGATGCAAGCTTTGGACTCAGATCTGCAGTCTGGATAAGGAAAGCTTGATGTTGATGTAACCTCCTCTGAAGACTCTTAAGTGGTGGGTGAGAAAATAGTGAGGCACAGTTCAACAGAGAGGTTACCGCAATGGGACTAGTGGCTGATTCGTCAGCCCACTGCCACGTTTCTTGCAGGTGAGGCGGGAAGCAATTGAACTGAAAGTATCAACATGGAACTTTGCCGCAATTGTCAAGAAATGAAGATATCTACCCTTTGACGATGGAATCGCGTTTTGACTTGGCGGATGATTGCAATAATTCCAGTCTTTCGGGTTCAGATGGGACATGCTAAACCCCAGTCGCGGAGCCGATATGGAGAGAATATCTTGAGCCTCCGTTCAGCGGGGCATGAGGTGGGAATCTAATACTGACTACGATAGGTAAGCAAGTACGGAGTATCCCAGATGAATCGGCGATGTTGGACGACGGTTGAGTGGAGGTGTGGAATTGTGGAATCGTCTCTCGCCTTGCTGCGCCTCGCCAAATTTTGGCAGTTTTGGCCCATGAAACCCCCAAAGTCAGCCACGAGATTCGCACCAGAAATGCACAACGATCACAATGTGGAGAATGGCGGAGAGGAAGCTTGTACCGTCTTTTGTCATCTTTTTTTTCCGGGTGTGGTGTGGTGTTGCGCGGCGAAACAATCCTGCCTTTTTTCCTGGAATCGGAATTTTCCTCCGGTTAGAACGAAGTGCAACGAATTGCAACAACTTCCTGATGCGAACGATGGAGTGTAACGCGCTCCAAGGGGACTGTTCTCGACCAACTTGATGAATCTCACTCAGTTCGTTTCGTCTGAAATGAGGTTCTTCAAGATGTCTCTACGACTAGTCTGAACTCTTTCGAAGGATCTCTCCTTCCTTGTCCACCGTCAGCTTGGCGATCTCACGGAAGCCACGACAGGGGGTTGATCTAACGGACGAAAGAATGAAGCCATTCTATTGGAGAATCTTAGAAAACAAGCTCGCTTTTCCACGCCGTCACCAAACCCCTGGTCGCCTTGTATATTAGATCCGCATGGCAATCTAGCAATGGTTGAGGCTGAGGGAGTTGAGCATCAAGATTACTCCATTGGGATAGATATGATGTTTGGGCAGGGGAAAAGGGCTGAAGCACGAACCGACTATCATACATTGCCACGAATTAAGTGTATGGCCTCGAAATATATATACCTCTTGTCCTCTTGCTTCGTAAAAAGTTTTTATTCGCACCATTCCTATCACCCCTCAGTCTTCGTCTATTCTATTCTTATCGTCTTCCACTCCAAAAGAATCCCCATTCCGAGAAAACTCAACTTGATTTCCTAGTTCGACTTTCCTCACTACCAACATCTAATCCCACCTCTCTCTTCGATATGGGTCTCACATTTCATCAAGGCATCGCGGCTGGAGAAGTCGCGATTTATGTTCCAGCCCTTCTGATAGCCGGTTTCCTCACCTACAGACATGGCCTGAGCAAATCGGCAGGATGGTACTTCTTGATCGTCTTCTCCCTCGCCCGTGTCCTTGGAGGTTCTATCCAACTAGCAACCATCAACGATCCTCGAAATATCAGTCTTCTAACCGCAACCTCGATCCTCACCAACATCGGATTCTCCCCTCTCACCCTCGCTACACTGGGTCTCCTCTCCCGCCTAGTAGAAAGCATCAACAAAACACAAAAGACCATGCATTTCGGCTTCTCCACCAAGCATCTGAAGGTCATCGAAACCCTCATGACACTCGGTTTAATCCTCGGAATTGTGGGAGGAGTGAACGCTGGAGATGCCGCTTCGAAATCACCAACCGGCACCGCGCAACCCGGAACCACCAGCAAAGTCGGAACAATAATCTTCATCATCTGCTATCTCGCCACCGTCCTCTCCACACTCATAACCTCCCTCTCCATCTCCCACGCCGAAGAAGGAGAAAAACGTCTGCTCCTCGCAATCAGTCTCTCCCTCCCCTTCCTCGCCGTCCGCCTCATCTACTCCGTCATCGCAACATTCACACACAACAAGCATTTCTCGCTCCTCACGGGTAGTGCGTGGATTCTTCTCTTCGTTGCGCTTCTGCCGGAATTGGTCGTCGTGGTCTTTTATGAGACTACTGGGTTGACGTTGAGGGTTCTCCCCAAGGATGTCAAGGGGAGCCATGCCCCGGTTGGAAGTGTTTCCAGTGCGGACCATTTTGTGGATGGACCTGTGACACCGAAACAGGATAGCGCTTTGTTGAGGATTGCGAAGAAGACTATTATTGGACGATTGGTTATGATGGTTATTCCGGATACCAAGGAGAAGCGGACTGATGTTGAGATGGTTGGGGGTCAGCAATATCAGAAGTAGGCCTTGATAGATTTATTATCTGATGTTTGGGGAAAGTGGAGAGGAAGATTGAAGGTGTGCGGTTGAGGAATGGTAATTAGACGATGGATTTTGGGTTTAGCATGGCGTTGTTGGTAGCTTTTCTGTTTTGGTAGCTTTTCTGTTTCGTTATAGATCTCGCGCTTCCTTGTTGTTCATAGAGTTGTATAAATGATACGCATTAAATACCATTACTTTTACCTTTTCCTCTTGCTATCCCTGCTTTTCCACAAACGCTTTCAATATCGCAATTTTGCAACGACTAACACCACCTCATATCTCTTTTGACAGGTTTGGTATTACCTTTCATGAAAAGACACACTAGCACGCGTAAATCCTGTCCTTGGCTTCCAGCCCCTGCAATTTCAATGGCTTTCTAAGAGTAACATAGAAACACTCGTATTAGGCCTCTCGATAAAACTCAGTTTTTTAAACAATTCAAAGTATTTCACAATTCAAAGTATTTCTCTAGGCTATCATTTCACATTTAAAATAGTAAAATTGGGTGCTTAGAAGAGAAGATACTCGACTTTTCATTTTCATTTTCAGTCATTTAAATACTAGACAAAATTTCACGACTTGCAGTAACAAAGTTATGCAGGTTGCTCTAAAAGGAGTTTGTTTACCCATGTAACTAGCGTAACGCGAATCTAAAGCAACAAAAGTTATCTCTAGGGCGCGGGGGGGGGGGACGAGTGAATTGGTGTATCACTGCTAGCATTGAAGTCTGTCTTCCAAGCACAAACGCGTCTTGATGAATATACTTTTAGCTAAGAATTGAGTTTAACTTGGTGTAAGGAGAGGTAAGTCTTTTGGATTCTTTGATATACCCGCTACTAGGGCGGTGGCGGTCTTTCTTTAGCTTTGTGTTATGAACTTGTTGGGAAATGTGAGGATTGGATTTACTCACTTTGAAATGTAAGTATTAGCTTTGCTCAGTCCGGAGTGTACAAAACGCAAGTACGAGATTTACTTACTTTGAGACCGTGAGTAATAGAATTACTGAGCTCTTACACCTTTGGGGCTGATCGAGTGATCCGTGATCCACTGATCCTCGTTCGTCTCCATATGCCCGAAGGAAAGGTAGAGAACTTTGAATATTGGAATAATTTTATATGAGCAAGTGCTTTTGATATGCGACGAAGTGAACCGGGTTTTACGAAACAATGATTCTATATTATGGTTCTTTTTACTGAACGAGAATGCTATTAGATACCCCTCTCTCGGAAGACCTTTTGGACATAGACTCCGACCACTCGAAGCGAAACCATTTCTTAGTGAAGTTTTCTCTCAGCTCTTATGATGAATTGAACAGAAATTGTTACATGTACATCTGAAACCGATTTATTCCGATTATCGTATCTTGTATTTCATAAGTCATGTGTATCATATCGCATTAAATAAACAGTCTCATCCAATCATGCCTCCATCTTCTCCCCAATTACGAGTATCATCTCATCTCAGCCCTTCCTTCCTCCACACATTCTCCTCTTCCATCTTTCTTGCCTGCTCCTCACTCTTCGTTGGCCAGTTCTTCCCCATCTCACCCGCCTTCTTTCTGCCCTTCCCACCTCGAAATTTCCCATTAACGACCTTGGCACATCCAACCAAATCACTAACAAAGAAGGAATCGCATATTTCACCTCCATTTCCATGCATTTGTGTTCTTCCCTTACCTTCCTCTTCGTCTTGTCCAACTCCGGTTTCGGATTTGCGTGATGGTTTGGTGAGGAGTTTCCAAACGTTCAAGTCGGCGATGCTGTAGCGATGAGGACTTTGGGGACGGAAATGCGATTTCTCCCTAGTCTGCCGATCTTTCGTGAGCAACCTCCAAATATCCAGATCCGCGATGCTGTGTTTATGAGGACTCTCGTGTGACTTCTCGTTTGTGTCCTTTTCACCTTTCCCAACAAATCCCCAAGCAGCCACCTCATCTACTGTGTGGTGACCTTCATGAGATTTGAACTTTCGTCCTTCCGACTTGACAAACCCCCAAGCGGCCACCTCGTCTACTGTATGATGCCGTGGACCATCAGGAACCTTCACATTCGCGGCTGCCTCCCCTTCCCCAACGAATCGTACCTCATCTACTGTGTGGTACTTGAACGGGTAGCAATTCGGATGCAGACCTGGTGGTGTATGGTTAGGAATGATGTGCTTTAAATGCACAACGGTGAAGAGTAGTATCGAGACGGAAAGTGCCGAGAGGAGACAGAATCTTAGACGTTGGTCCCGAGGGGAATGGGCGAGCGTAAGAGGATGCATGTTCGTATGCTTTGTTTTGTGGCGTAGAGGTGAAGACGAAATAGGAGGAGAGGTGTTGATCAAGGGTTTTTTGTAGAAGAGGCCTTTTTTTGTAGGTGAGGGGGTTGTGTAATCGCGATGTGTTGCAAATGTAGTACTTGTATCCTCAAGTCCCACTGGTCCAATCCCGAATCCTCTTCGTGAATTAATTCTTCGACGTTGTTTTATAAACTCAGACCAGGAAACATCCCGAACCAAAGACAGGAGAAACGACAAGCTATATATCCAAGCCACCATCGGGGAAAAAGCAAGCCTAACCCACAGCCAAGCAAAACTAACGGGGTCAATAAACCAACGCCAATAAACAATTAATCTCAGCGGGCGAGAACCAGCACCACTCAGACCATGTGCACCACTTCTCCCGCTAATATAGACTGCCAGCAAGGGATGGCACAACACTACCCTAACTACCGGATGGGGTCACCCCCCGCAACCAAAATGGAAATCTGAGAATACAGTACAGCACCGGCGGTTGGCTCGTGAACCGCGGGTAATCGAAGCGCTTGCTTCTGGAGCCCCCAGTCCAGCCCTCTTTTCCAGCCACATCGTCACATGTGACATGAATAGGAAACAAAAACAGAACAACAGCTGAGCATCCCATCGAGAATCAAGCATCTTCCTTGAATTCGTGGCTAGAAAACTTGACGAGGCGACGGGTGGTTGGATCAAAGCATGAAGTTTGGAAATTAAGGTTGGTTGTTATGTGGGTCGAGGTGGCCTTTTGCCAGCTCAGACTATATTAGCCGCATTAATGAATCGTGATCCCGAGATCTGGAGATCCTCCGTACCTGGTATTCTTCATGTGATTTGTAGAGAAATAGTTGTGAAGGAGTTTGGGAGACGGCAGAAACTTGAAAGGTGGCAGTTAGGGTTGGAATTTTGACGACACCAAAGTCCTGGATCACGAGACATCAAATGTATCCAGATGCTCGTTTAAGGAAGTAAACAAGAGTCGGCATTTTAATAGGAAAAAGACTCTTAATTCTCCCATTCAGCCGAAAAAATCAAAGACCTCTTTTCCATACACGAACAATGCCAGTAATTGATCCCATGAAAAAAAAGCTAGTCAGAAGCACCACCCATCCTCTAACCCACCCCCCCCCGTAACACTCCTCATCAACATCCACCACCCCATCACACCAATAACTTCATACAGAAATATCATCCCCAAAGCGGAGCAGTAACCTCAACCCCCCTCTCAACAACCGCCCTAACCCTATCCCCAAAAACCCGATTAGCACACTCAACCTCCAAGTCCTCCAACCAGACCTTAGCAACCATCTTATCAACCTTGATCTCCACACCCGGAACCGGAATGCCCATTTTATGCAGACGTTCGATTTCCTTTTTCTCCGCCGCGTTTTCCTCTCCCTCTTCTCCCTCCGTAGCTGATTCAGATGACGATTGTTCCAAGTCTGGGATGGTGGAAGAGTCTTTGATGGCAGTAGAAGCTTGAGGGGGTGGGATGTTCTTTGGTGTTGCGATTGGTGTTAGGTTTTCGGCGCCGAATTGAGCTTCGAGGAACATGAAGAGGCGTTCTAGGCGTTCGGTTGGGGAGAGGTTTGCGTGCGGGTTTCGGGAGGGGAGGGCGTGTGGTTCGGTGTGGGAGTGAGAGTGGGAGTGTTTGCTTGAGGATTCTGTGGTGTCTTAGTATACCGAAAATAGTATGGAGAGGGAGGGGTACTAACGTTTTACAGCAGCAGGACTACTTTCCACCGAAAACAGGACCGCCATGATGGCATCCGCAATACCATCATTCAACATATTACCTTCCCATTCTAATTCTACTTCTCCATTATTACTATGGCGAACAGTAACACAGTCCATAACTAGGTAGGCAGTTGTGTCCCGAGGGATTTCTTCATCTGCTTCTTCGGATGATCCGTTCATGTGTGTATCACCATTCGTACCATTCTTTGACTTCCTAGAAGGCAGTTCATGGATGCTTCCAAATGTACCTTCCAACGCCCATTTGATTAATTCGATACCAGCGGCGCTGAGATTCATTCGTTGCTTGCAGGTAATAGTTGTAGTAGTCAGACCAGCATATTCTCGAAGATCTTCTGGTGCCATTAAAGACATTTTGAAATCGTTTTGGACTAAAACACCAGTGATGAGTTGAGATTGACTTTCATCCAATGAAGGTGGTGGGATAGAAGCTAGTTTTCCGACGACCTTGGCAATCTTGTCTGCTTTGAAGGGGATTCTGAGTTCTTCGCAGTTTCTGGGACTGTAGACTTTGACTTTGTTTGTCTTGTCGGCGTTTAGGGAGAGGAGTTTGGATTTTAGACGCATCATGTTATGTTGCTCGCCATGTACAAGGATCTATGGAGCATTAGCATTCTGAAGGTCGGCAGGTATTCATCCACTTACCACTACCGGTGCAGCAACCTCTTCAATGAACTCTCGGTTCTCAGTACCATCAACGTGGGCTGCGAAGGAGTACTCTTGAATAGTACATCTCCTAGGGACCATGACTTTCTCTCCGTCACCTGCACCAGGTCCTCGTCTGGCTCCGCCTGTATTACGGGTCATGATGGCCTGGATGTGATCAGGCTCTTGCATAATTTGCTTTGCCATAGTGCCCTCAACACTGTAACCAGTGATGATAACAGCATTTTTGTCACTAGGGGCCCAACGTTCGAGTAATTCTCTGCTGACTCCATTTTGCAGCATACCTGGACTGGCAAGCATAACACAACTTCCTACGTCATCAAATCGATCTAAACTTTTCAGTGATCGAATGTACTTGAAATCCCATGGACCTCCCTTTCCTGCAGTATCAGCCGATGCTTCCGCCTCTGCCATTCTCTCTCGGAAAAGTCGTTTGATGTTGTCGTTCATAGCACCGACATATGTTTGATAAACAAGCATACATTTTCGGGCTAGGTTGCTAGCATAATAGATGGGCACTTTTTGGTATTCTTGATGTCGGCCCCAGTATTCGTCGAGAATGAGAAGCAATTCCTGTGCTCTACCAAGGGCAAAAACTGGCATGAGAACTCTCCCGCCGCGATTAAGAGTCGTAGTTATTGACTTCATGAGAGCTTGTTCTCGCTCAAGTCGAGGTATATGTGAGGCGATTCCGTATGTTGACTCCGTAATCAAAACGTCTATCTTGACACCTTTTGGGACTTCCGCAGAGACCAAATGTCGATCGTTTTCTCGCGAATAGTCCCCGGTAAAGAATATCTTGAGACCAGCAATCTCAATAAGAAACATAGCAGCACCGAGAACATGACCAGCTGGGTATGGAGTGATTCGAATTGACGATATCGTATGTGTGGTATGATAGTCGATGGCTTCGATCATAGGAAAGGTCGTCAAATGGTCTTGTTCAGTAAAGAGTGGCTGTGAGGTGGAATTGGCCCCAGAAACTCTGATACTGTCGGATACCAGCCATTTGTAGATAGCTTTCGTGGGATGGGTCATGAAAACGCGGCCCTTGAAATTCGTCTTTCCCAGAACATATGGCAGAGAGGCTGCATGGTCGACGTGGAAACTTGAAATTGTTAGCATCCAGCTCTCATCGTTTTCTACGTACTGGGGGTTGAACATAACAAAAGAAACGCAGGTTGAGGTATGTACAATGTTGAATGTATACTCAAACGCAGGTCATCTTCACAGAATCGAGACTTAGATTCGTTCGTTCCAGAAAAATGATTTGTATTGTTTTCTCGTATACATGAAGGTTCGTAAGGATAACGTAGAAATGAAATATGCCCATATCTGAGATAACACGCCCATTTCGATCACAGAAATACCATGTCCCTCCCTTTCCCAGCGGATCAAGTATAAAGAAGAATCGCTTACTGGCTGATGAGAAGCACGTCTACGGTGCTCAAGTCGAAATCGTCGTAGAAGGGGAGTGCAGCTAGACCTTCGTATCCGGCATGCATGCCAGCATCAAGCTGGAATATCGTCAGTAAATGCTGGTTTTGAAGAAGAATAGCTTTTTGGGGGTGCGCTCACCATGACCGTTTTGCCCTTGTACTGGATGATGTGACATGATCTGCCAACCTCGTTACCTCCACCTAGACATAGGAACATCAATTCATCGGCTGGATCTACGGGCTCTTCTGGCGCAGGAGCCATTGCCGCCGCCTTTCGTTTGGAGGCCATCGTGAAGACTTCTTTCTCAAGGACTGGCGACTTGGAAGGCGATTGCGGATTGCGCAAGACCTAATCCTAGGAAGAAGGCACTTAGCAGGATGGCATATCGATATCGTTACTTCAATCTCCAAGATCTAGAGAATTGGCAGATGGGCGAAAGGAGTTGTCTGGTTGTCAGTTCGGGGTTATGTTGATGTTCAATGGCCTGGCTCTTCAAAGGGAGCCGCATTCTTGAAGCCTTACCACTAGTCACGTGTAAATACGGGCTAAATGGAACCTCAGGAGTCGCGCGCCAGGGAGCTTTGTGACGGGTTTCCAACCTTCACCATGGCCACATTCACTGCCAACACGCATCAATAGCAACAATAGAACGAATCAGGCCGGCGCCTCTATATCACGCGACTATTTCAACCGAATTCCAGGTGAATCGCGTATGGGTCAAGGTTCTGGGAGGAAGGGGGGCATTGCGCCTGCCTTGTGAGGGTTATAAAAGGTTAATCCACAACCTCGTCAAAGAAGACATCCGAGGGAAGGAATTGTGCACATCAGCGTCTGGAGACGACCTGCCATCATCATGGCGCAACCACAGCAGCAGCAGCAGCAGCAGCAGCAGTTCCCAATGCCTCAAAGGCAGTTCTCTCCCCAGGAGTCGGCGACGTCACCAGGAGGAGCACCCGGCCAGCAGTTTCCCTTCCCACCCAACAAGAGGCAGCGATTATCCCCAAACCCACCTTCGCAGCCAGGCTCGCCATATAATACCTCCCCATATGCGATGAGTCCTGGCGCTTCTGGACCACAGTCGGCGAGCGCATCCCCTCACTTTTCCAACGTCCAGATACCTCCCAACGTCTATAACACCCCATACTCGAATGGTCATACCACCCCTACAAATTTGAGTCTTCCTCAAGCGCAACCAAACCCCCAAGCGCAACGAACGAACCCCCTCACATTTCCGAGCCAGAATCAAACTCCGAATTCCAACGTATCTCAAAACCACGGTCTTCCACAGAACCACGGTCTCCCCCAAAATCACAGCATGCCTCAGAACAACGGCTTCACCACGAATTACAACTACACAATGCCACAGCAAACCCAAGGCGCAGGCATGATGGGTCCTCCATCGAAGCCACCGGAGAAGCCTAAGGAGGATGGATTAGATGGTATGGATGTTTTGGGTGGTACTGGAGTTGACCTTCGGGAGGAAGAGGCTTATTTGATAAATGAGTCATTCAACGCACGAACTACGGGATCGCAGGCAGGTCATTTCACGCCAGGACACAGCTATTCTCAGTTTCCTCCTGGAGATAGGAGTACGTTTTACGGTGCAGGTCCCGCGAACGCGACTGGCCAAGCCACAAGCATTGAGGCGCAAAATGAATTCCAAAAGAGGGCAGCAGATAATGCATGGCGCGACGCAACTCACGCCCTTGCCACCTCGAGACAGCACGAGTTGAACAACCCATTCCTTGATATTGAGGTACTTCAAAGAAGGGCCGAGAAGCTGGCTCGAGAGTATGGCTTGACGTTGAATGTGGATAAAAATGGCAAGATGGGCTCCTTCAAGTTACCTAGGGACTTCGGAACTTCAACTTTGAATGTTCAGACGAATACCGTTCCTGGAAATGCTACGTTCGCTCATGTCACTGGTTCATTTCTTCCAATGGATACCCAACTAGCGGATCAGATCGCGCTCATGTCTTTGGCTACCAAGCATCGCATGCGAGGCCTGGTCGAAGATGCGTCGCAATTGGCAAAGGAGAGACGAGTAGGATCGCATGGAGTCATCCCAACAGACTGGCAAGATGTTGCTGTGCCAATTAATGTTAACGAAGGAACTATTGCCCCCGAAGGAGGTGTACGCGCTGGATGGGAGAGTGCAGTTGATCCCAAAGCCCGCAAGCGTATGATAGACTTTTGGGCCTTACTTTTTACGAAGCTAACATGTGACAGGCTCTCTCTCAGCAGTAACAGAAACTCCCAAGATGTCGAATCCCGTCGTTTTCGCTCTTCGAGAATCAGCTACCAAGGAGCGTGATTACGAAGAGGAACGTCTGAAAAAGCGGCAAAAGCGTGAAACTCCTGGTACTGCATCTCGACAAGGCTCTGTCGCTGGAACACCTGGATCCATTGCACCCGATATTGCGGAAAAAGCACCAACCAAGAAAGAACAGAGCAAAAAAGCTCAAGCCAAGGTTAATGAAGCAGCAAGTCACGCGGCTGCCAACAATACTACTGCGGCCTTCTTATCTGGTGGAAAGAAGAAGTATGCTTGGATGATAGCTGGTGGAGCAGGTAGTGGTGCCAGTACCCCTGGTCGACCTGTTATCCCTGGAATTGGAAATCCCACCGGACCACCAGTTCCTGAGAAATTGACTGTCGATGGCGTTCGTCGTCTTGGAAGTTGGCGCGAGGACTCGGAGAAGGGCAAGAATATTCAACTGAGAGACTTGATCTTTGTCCTGGAGCAGGATGGCAGGCAGAAGAAAGCTCTTCAGTTGGCTTATCTTGCGCTTGCTGAATCAGGTCCTAAATGATGAGTGTTGCTACTTGCGCACTTTTTACATTCCGAAAAATGTACTTTTTAATCAAAATTATCTGAGAGGAAGGCTTAGAGACGTATGGATGGGCAGTGGTGATGTATCACTTTCCCACGGAAGGTGATGAAGAAGAAAACGAATGGGAGCTTGACAGGATCTTCTGCGTTGGGCTTCTCTACCTGCCCCTTTCTTCTCTTCTCTTAATTACCTCCCCCCCCCCCCCAGCCACTAACCGTTGCACTGTATTCTGAGAGAAAAGAGAATTCCGAATAGGATAGGATAGGATCAAAGAAGATTCTTTTATTCATAAGTTGATTTGATTTGCGAGGCGCTGCATGGAAAAATTGGCGTTGAACTTTTTTTGAGATCGTTTTTTGTTATATATATGCCGCTGCTACCGATGGGAGTAAATTGGCTGGCGTGCGGAAGAAGGATGGATGAGGGTGTGGAGGTGTGCATGGATTTCATTTCTGGATTGTAAGAGAGAGTCAGAGAAATTGGTGGGGGCGGAGGCACAGAGATGCGATGATTTGACTTTGGCCGCGGGTGATTTAGATTGAGGGTAGATGGCGGGGGAGAGCCACGGCCAATATGAAAGTTGAATATTGAACTACACTGCTCTTGAATTTGCGCTGAAGGTAATTTTTGGCGAGCCTCTCAATGATTAGAATCAAGTTGTTGCAAGCGTGACACCAGGTGCTTTCTTTCCCCCCTCACTAATTCATTGAAACGGGTTTGGCCTATCTTGTGAGGAATATTTCTATCGAGAGGGGACCCCTGCAACACCATGTGTTCTAACCGACACTGATTAAGGAGGCAACCAAGTCACCGTTTACATTACTGGATATCAATCGGGAATTTGGAAGAGTTGAATATGCTATGACGTGATTTATAAGAGGCAGGAAAGCAGGCAATGCAGCGGCGCCTTGATGTCCACTGGAAATGACGCCAGAGGAGGGGGTAGGGGGTATGGGGTATGGG